>JAVTVY010013619.1:0-54293 GCA_036873755.1 Hanleya hanleyi
GGAAGTTTCGGAAGTGTGCAAGGGCACATCAGGGTATATATTTCATCCAAGTATAGCGGATAGCGATTGTCGTGAATAACAAGAAGTTCAGCAATGTTTATACAGTTTATTATCCCCAATGTTACATCATACCCAGACTGGGGGAGCCGCCCTGGGTATGTTTAGTATGTTCACAGCAAAACAAATTGAAATATCAAATACCATGTTTTATTATTTAACGCACCGTCACATTTAATGTTTACTGAACTCAAGTCAACGATCAGCATGTAGACATAGAGAGTATATACGGCATGTTATGCTATTCATCAGTGCAAGGGTGACGCATTCAGCCGATGGGGGTGGTCCATCAGCTTGGTAACGAAGAACGTAACATTGGTGACCCTCTCTACGACCCATTGTGTGTTGGGGCGTTGACGATGTGCCCATCTCAAGGGATCCACGATGTCCAGTTTCTCCAGCATCGTCCCTAGCGACGCCCGGTTAATGATGGTGAACGGCTGGTCAAACACATGGCTGTTATTACTGGCATAATAATACCGTAACTGGTCTGTCTCTTTGTGACGTAAGATGTACCCGAAAGCGACATTCAACTTGAAGACCGTAGCTTGGTCATTGAAGATGGCTTCCACGTAACTGCGTAGACGGGCGAGGTCGGTCAGTGGGAAATTGTAGATATCTGGAATAGGGCGATCACGGTGGAAAACGTGCCGTATCATGGGCCATTGGCGCCGATAGATGTCACTCACTGGATGGGGGTCGTGTAACAGATCGCTAGGAACATCCACTGCATCTTCCAGAAAATGTTCGATGTCGTCAGGCGTATGACTGGCAACAGTAATGCTAGGGACCGGCTGGATATCTAGGCTCTTCTGAACTGTGGGTATAGGCGGACTCTTCGTGATCGCATCACCAGTGGCATTCGTCTCCCCGGGCTCATCTTCACTGGGTCTGACCCTCCTGGGTGCCTCTTTAGTGGGAAGTTGTCGCCCAAACCGTGGTGATGGACCATGAATCAAACGCAGATGCCGTCTTAACTGACTGGGTCGTTTGAAGAGTTGACCACATTCATTACATTCTTCCGTCGCGCCCTCGTGGAATGAGAGTTCGTGGCGCAGTAAAGGATCATCCCGATTGAATGACCGTGCGCAGGTTATACAAGTATACCGTGCATCGTTGTGGGTGGAGGCCTCGTGGCGTCGTAAATTATCTAGGCGAGTAAACTGCTTCTGGCAAGTTGTGCAAGTGGACATCTTGGACGTCTTCCTCCATGATATCTACCCTCATGTGTATAGTGATTATGTTTTCCACCATGAGCAGATCACATATATCGGCCGCATGCTGCATCTCATCAACGATATGGATACGGTGCTGCAGAAGCTTAGCTCAGTGGGATGGTTCCATGGCTGTTGGCTCCACTGGTAAGGCAAGTAGCTCCTCTCGTCAGATAGGCCCAGGCTGGTGAGGTTGCACTGGTGAGGCTCAGGCAAGTAGCTCCTCTCGTCAGATAGGCTCAGGCTGGTCAGGCAGGCTCAGGCTGGTCAGGTCAATGCCCTAAAAATTCCCACTTTTATACACCTACATAGAAGTACCCGAATGCAGGCGCGGCTGTCACCGAAAAAAACCACCCACATACAACTCATCACATACAGTCGCCCCCTCAAGACCCTCGTACATACCCGGATGCAGGCGCGGACGTCACCGAAAAAAACACCCACATACAACTCACCACATACAGTCGCCCCCTCAAGACCCTCATACATACCCGGATGCAGGCGCGGACGTCAAATGCCCGGATAAAGACACGGACGTCAGCGAAATTGTGGGGGGGGAAACCCCACAAACAGGTCAGTACATGCATTCCTATCATGTTTCCTGCTGGTTCCTCCAGCGTGGATGTGCTGTGATGGAGGGGCTAATAGAAGGATTGACCTGTAATCTTTGTTGCTGTTGCTATCTTTTTGGACTAACCAATCAGAATAGTACGTATCACGGACTACACCCGTAGAGCTACTTATAGGCGCGCATGTGTGACATGGTCTATAAAACACGTCCCTCTGGATCCCACACCCCCATTCCTACGGTTGCAGAGCCATGACGGACACCCATCCCTATGCGACTCGCATTTTACAGCATGCGACCGTGGTTAATTCACTCACGGGTTACCGAGCAGTGGTTCGGTCCATGGTTGGAGATGGCGACGACAACGAGGGGCGACAACAGATCCTGAAAGAGTTCACAGAGGCGGTCTTCGACAGAGTGCACACGATGGAGAGTTGTGCTATCACTCACCACTACTGGACTATGACAGCCATCCTTAATGCCCGGACTATGGACCACGGGCGCTCACGCCGGAACCAGCGACGGCTCGTTAGCCGAGTAATGGTCTTTGCTCTATTGACCCTGACGCTGTGGCAATGACAACGACAGAAAAAAAGAACGGCTCTTCAGAGCCTCCACAGATGCGCGTATGTGCAACCGATATATACGAGGGTCAGTCACAGTGTGCGTCATTCACCGATCGTCATTGAGTCAACCATGTCACCGAGGGACCTCACCATAAATACGAAAGACAGTCAGAGTGTGTGTCATTCACCGTTCGTCATTGGGTCAACCATGTCACCAGTCCTACGAGCCATCTTTCCCCTTACACCCCGGGTGGGGTTACACGTCTATGAAGATAAAGTCAACCTCGTGGAAGACCGTGGAGATGTTTGCTGGTCGCGCGCCGAGACCGTATCGAATACGGTTACGCTACACCGTGACGGCTGGACGAAATTTAAACGGGTGTTGAGTGGTGAGCTCGACGGAAACCTCATCCACATAGACAACGCCATCTACGTACACCGTGGACCCTTCTTCCCACGCCTGGGCCGTTACCAAAACCCTACGCGAGGCTTCACCCTAGACCCCGATCTGTGGACAGCCTTCGAGAAAGTGGTGCCTATCGTGGACCAGCTGTTTACACCGGACGAGCGGTGAGCTGTTCAGTTGGAGTGGGCTCGTGCCCTGAGAGATGCGGCGGCAGAACTCAATGAACACATTTCTAGCAATGAAGCGGAGGCAGACGACGATACCATTCATTATCCGGCTAGACTCAGTCAGCCCAGTGACATGACCACCCGATCCTTTGATCTCACGTCATAAACTTTTTCTCCCCTATAAATACGAGAGACAGTCAAATCTGGTACCATTCACGTACTGACCATGACGGAGCATATAATACGGGCGTTTCTGAGCTTGACCCCTGAGGTTTTCCTGCACGTTTATGCAGATAAGGTCGATATCATGGAGGAGGTGGGCGACATCTGTGATGCAGACCCTACACAACCGTGCCCGGCTCGCATTCGTCTGTCCCGGGAGGGCTGGACCCAATTCAAACGGGTATTGTCTGGTGAACTGGACGACGGCCCCATCCACTTGTGTCACGATGTGTACATTCGACGCGGCCCTTTCTTTGCTCAATTGGCTCGGCTAGATGGGGGTACAATGCATTTTACCCTTCTCCCTGTTCTATGGTCTGCATTGGAAGATGCCGTGGTAGATGTGGATCAAGTGCTTACGGAGGAAGAGCGGTCATCAGACGAGTTGGACTGGTCATTTACCATGGACAATGTGCTGGCAGAAGCCAAAGAAGAAAATCAGCAGGAAGCTCCGGCCCAAGATATACCCGTTATAAATAAACGATTGAGCCAGGGTCTATCATCATTTGTCACCATGAAGAGCTGAGAGAAGGTGTTGGATAGCTTATACTACAGTTCCGACAGTCCGGCGGCCTATAGTGCATTGTCGGTTCTCTATCGAGCGGCCAAACCCCAGGGGATACAACGTGCCCAAGTCCGAGATTGGTTAAGAAAACAAGACACCTATACCTTACATCGAGCTGCCCGTCTCCATTTTCTACGGAACCGGGTCAACGTGGGAGGACTAGATTCCCAATGGCAAGCGGATTTGGTCGATATGAGCGCCTTTGCCAAACACAACGATGGAAATCGGTATATCTTGACACGCATCGATATCCTGTCGAAGTATGCGTGGGTGTTACCCATCCGGACGAAAACGGGAGCGAATCTCATAGCGGCGTTCGAGGACATCTTCAAGACCGGGCGCAAACCCTTGTATTTGCAAACCGGCGAAGGCACGGAATTCCTCAACCGTCCGTTCCAACAGTTTCAGAAAGCCCAGAAGGTGTTTTTCTTCCAACGAGACCAAGGCTTCCGTTGTGGAAAGGTTCAACAGGACATTCAATGGCCGCATGTATAAATATTTCACCTATAAGAATACAAAGCGGTACATCGATGTTCTCCCGAAACTTGTGAGTGGTTACAATCGAGCCTATCACCGGAGTATAGAGAGAGCCCCCATTACCGTGACCCAACGCAATGAAGCCCAAGTCCGGCGTGTCTTGTACCCCATGCAATCGCAGCGAACGCCGAAGGAGGTGTTCAAGGTCGGGGATCCTGTACCGATCAGTAAAGTCAAAGGTCAATTTGAGAATAGTTACTTGCCCAACTGGAGCGATGAACACTTCCTGATTAAACGGTGCCTAGTCCGACAGCAGCGAGTCTATAAACTGGAAGATCTTCAAGGGGAACCGTTGCTAGGGACGTTTTACGAGACGGAATTACAGCCTGTCGTAAAAACAAAGCAAGACTACTACACGGCGGAGCAGGTTTTGAAACCGGAACGTCGACGTGGCAAACTGTTTTATTTCGTCAAATGGCAAGGCTGGCCCAGTTTCTTCAATTCCCGGGTCGCTGCCAACCATGTGAAACGACTATAAATCCAGACACCACTACCGTCATCCTTTATTCCACGTTCGACCACGGTGCTATGGACAAACAGCAGCTGCCTCTGAACACAGCGTCTCCCAAAACGCGCAAAGCGCATGTGGGCTTTGTGGTGATATTGCTAAGCGTGCTGAGTGTGTTGCACGGAGGTGTGTTTTACGACGTAGCCTATGTCAGCACTCTACTTAACCAACTGAGAACTCCAGATGTGAGTGGCAGTCAAACCAGTCTACAGATTACAAGCGTCTAGTCCGTCAACCATAATTCAGCCGTCGTCCATTAGAGAATATCCGCGTCCATAATCCAAAGACCTATTCCATATTCCATATAACAGTATTAGCGCCAAATTCAAAAAGACAATCATAGTATACATAAACATAGGCTCATTTCCTGCAAGAGAGAAGCGGTGAACAGTTTTCAATGATGCCTGCAAGACATCATGATGTTCCAAAAATATCAAATCCGTATCGCTGATCGGTATTCTTAATCCATAATATTCGTTGTAAAGTCGTCATCTAACAACTATAGCCTCCCGACGTGTATAAGTTCCAGTCAAACTCCTTGACAGCATTGGAGTAATTGAATATTTTGGTGGCTATAGATTTAGTATACTTATATGAAATGCAAGGAGGTTCTGTGAACTTAAAATAGTGTGGTACAGCGTTGCGTACCTCTGGATCATTCAGGATTCGAGGTAAATTAATGATGTCCAGTCCTTTATCTAAGTAGTTGAGTTTCAAGAAAAGCCGATCTTGAGATGTTTCGATTATGTTTACTGGACGATACAACCGAAAATACGCTATATCTTGACATACCTTACTGATTTTTGGTGGTATTATATTTCCTGAATACGCAGATTGTTGTATATCTCTGGCTATTTGATCTAAAGCTCTCAGAGGTAACGCATACAGAACTGTACGTAAGCTATGTATACTATTGGATGTGTTAGTTAAACCCACTAAGTAATTTAAAGTGATATGATCGTGAATCATCGAACTATTAAACTTTCGCCAACCATGGCTGCGATGTCTCCGTTGATGGGGTTTAAATAGTTGGGTAATGTTGGATATATTTGAACGGCGGTTTGTAGCATTGCCGAACCCACTGACATTATCATTTAAACCAAACGGAAACACTGACCCAAGTTCTAGCATCCAGAATAATTCACGCTCTCGGATTTTTCTCTCAAATCCAAAGGGGGAATTGTTAGTAGATGGATAGACGACGTCTATGATCTGAATACTAAAGTTATCCCAGCCATGGTCGGGTCTAGAAAAATATTTACCTATAAGCAATTGCTTTTTCCTAACGGATTTTCTGTGACCGTTCACCCTAAGATGGAGTCTTTGGGTGGTCTTGCCAACATACTGTTGACCACACTTCTTACAGGAAACTAAATAAATACAGTTTGTAGTAGAACAACTAAGATCAACATACGAGTTAACAGAATATGAGTTACCAGTTAACGCGGAACAAAATGAAGCTGAAGTATTAAAGAGTGGACACGTGAGACATCCACGATGTCCACACTTAGAAATTTTGAAATTATTACATGTAGAATTCGGTGCTAAACAATCATCAAGAGCAATATTACAAGGTTTGATGTCGTGGCCTTGCTTTGCTGTCAGAAATATATCTGCCATATGGATTGAAAAAGGTCTTAGTGCATTTCGAACTATTAGTGCATTTCGAACTATTAGAGACTCGGCCGAGAAACCTGCACTAAAGTTCATCGGGTCTGTCTTAATATTATTTCTTTCTGTTGTATCCATTGTGAGCGTTGGGTGTGCAGGGGCTCGGCCTCGGGGACAACTTGTCCACCAGCAGAATCCAGGCATACACAGGTTAAAATTACAAGCGTCTAGTCCGTCATCCATAATTCAGCCGTCGTACATTAGAGAATATCCGCGTTCATAATCCCAAGACGTATTCCATATTCCATATAACAGTATTAGCACCAAATTCAAAAAGGACAATCATAGTATACATAAACATAGGCTTGTTTCCTGCAAGAGAGAAGCCGTCAACAGTTTTCAATGATGCCGGCAAGACATCATGATGTTCCAAAAATATCAAATCCGTATCGCTGATCAGTATTCTTAATCCATAATATTCGTTGTAAAGTCGTCATCTAAAGAATGATGTATCTCAGTCACGCTTTGATTGTGACTTCATATGAGTACCATGAGGATCTTGAAGTACATAGGTTCATACGGCCCGTAGCCCCGGGTTAAGCGGAATTAGACACAAGTTACGAAACGTAGCGCCATAGATCTTGCACGCTACGTTCGTATTTTGCTATCAGCATGCGATATGTATCGCCATATTTGAGAAACTTTGAGTGGAGGCGCGTGGTGGAATAGCCCTGTTTTATAAGTTTCTGCAACAATGTTTTGTGACGTTGATTAAAATCATCACATTTAACACAGGATCTAGCAAATTCTACTAAGCGAGATATGCATACGCCATATGCAGGTCCCACTGGAATATTACTATCCAGAAAGGGATAGTTTACGATGTCGAAATTGTAATCATCTCTTTGTCATAAAGTCGACGAGAGAGAATGCCCGCTTCATTTTTATAGAGATAGAGATCTAAATAAGATGTGCCTGTAGGGCTATCTGTAGTTTCCTTCAAATCCAGTGAAGGTGGATATATATCCTTCACTGCGTCATTTATATAGCGATTATCCACAGCGAGAAGATCGTCTATATAGCGTTTGGTGAATGAGAAGGAACGGGCTTTGAATGGATCGGTTTTTGAAAGCGCCTGCATATAGTCATATTCATAAGAGAACAGATACAGGTCAGCCAACAGGGGTGCACAATTAGTACCCATTGGAATACCTATATGCTGCTGATATATTGTGTTGCCAAATTTCACATAGATATTTTTAATGAGAAATTCAAGCAACTCTATAAACAAAGAAACATCCCATGAATGATATCTCTTGTATGTAGTCGAGCTAAAGAATGCTTTTTGGCTTCCGACATTAATATATCTACGATCAGTTTTCTTGAATACAGATACTATTAATGAACTTAGACGGTCAATAAGGTCCTGATGAGGGATTGTAGTATAGAGAGTCGAGAAATCCCATGTGGTTACATGTCTGTACGGTATGTGACATTTAGCATCAAGTTCTTCCGTAAGACATTTTGAGTTTTCAATATCCACATACATTCAACGCCAGAGTTCTTAGAAATAGTGGCGCAATACCTTTCCCAAAATGTTTTTACCTCCTGAAGGGGCCTCGTCAATAAGGTTGAAAGAAGCTTGGTGGTGCAGCTTCTAGAACCAGCTATGAATCTAGCTTTGTATGGTGATTAATGAATTTTGGGAGTCCAGTATAGTTTTGGTATGTCGTTATGATTGGTTGGAAGATATATACCTCTTTCCCTGAGAAACTTTTTGTGATTGTTAAATAAATCTTCCAGAGTTAATGCAGTTTGGGAGTAAGTAGACGTATTTGATGAAGATATGTCTACACTCAATTCTTACACTCAATAGCACAAGTCAACCCCGTCTCGAGCCCAGTCATCACCACCACCACACCACGTGTACAAGCCACATCGAGCTCCACACCAAGTATACAGTCACACCTACACCAAGTACACCCACTACGTCTGAAAACCCATCGGATTTCATCACTCACAGTGAACAGACAACGACGACCGACGTTGTACCCACCACCACTCCAGTTCACTCGTACCAAATTTACAAGAGCGGGTGACCACGACAGCGGATACACCTCCAACCTCGGTGGCAGCATCCCTTCACTTGCATCTTCGCAGGACCGACGGGCTCCGGCAAAACACACTTCGTCAGAAAGCTCCTTCAACACGCCGACAGCATGATCACCCCACCCATTGCCCGAGTCGTGTGGTGTTACGGAGAATGGCAGGCAGCGTATGCAGCAATGCCCCACATCACGTTCGTGGAAGGCCTACTCAGCCTGGCCGATTTGGAACCGGACACCTTGGTGGTTCTGGATGATCTCATGGCGGAGATGGATGCGTGGGTCACCCAACTCTTTACCAAAGGCAGCCATCATCGACGGCTCAGCATCATCTACATTGTGCAGAATCTGTTCAGTAAAAACAAAGAACATCGGAACATCAGCTTAAATACCCACTACCTGGTGGTCTTCAAAAACCCGAGAGATACCACTCAACTGCTGCACCTGGCGAGACAGATGTATCCCGGCCGCACACCGTTTGCGTTGGAAGCCTTTAAAGATGCCACAACCCCTCAGCACGGGTATATGCTCTTCGATCTCAAGCAAGCCACCCCCGACCACCTTCGACTACGGACCGGCATCTTTCCCGGAGAGATCCACCACGTGTACATGCAAAAATAATGTAAACACATCCACAGTGGCTCCCCCAGCTGGAGTGTGTGTGTTTGATGATGGGGATAATCAAAAGAATTAATACCACATCATGGTTGACATTGTCTCTGTTCGATATTGAGGAGGTAGGTAGATAAAAGGGGCAGAGTTGTGGGTTCTAGCATTAGTAGTACATGATGTCTGCGCGAGTACGGAAGCACGCCCCGACGCTCCGTGTATTGCAGACGGCCCCACCCGAGTTGGTCCGAACCATTGTACGCGGTGCGGACCCTGACCTTGTACGCTGTCTGTGCGAGATCGGGTACAACCTGTTAAAAGGCAACGTACCACTAACTCCGGCTCAGAAGACCAAGTTGACCAAGCATAAGACAGGTCTCCGAACCCTAGTCCAGAAGCGAGTCTCTCGAACACAAAAGAAAAAGGTGTTACAGAAAGGCGGCTTTCTCGCGGTCATCTTAGCACCGTTGGCCGCTTCCGTGTTGGGTCCAGTATTGGGTGGACTCTTCGGCCGACAATGAACCACACGAAAAAAATGGTCCTCGTCGAAACACGGCTCCTTCAAAACCTCCAATCGCCCTACCCTGTCCCACCTACGGTGAAGACCATAAACACCCTCGATGAAGAGATGCAACAGATCTTACAAAGACCGGGGTTAAGCGACAGTGAGAAAGTACAACGGTACAATGAGACGCTTCAACGGTACATGACGTTCACGGACCAATACAAACCCCTCTCTACCCCAGCACAACAACCACCACCAGCACGCGACACACCGCCGACCTCAACACCGCTTCAACAGCCGCCATTACCAGGGGTACCACCCACAGCCCCACAGTGGGTGGAAGACGAATATCCTGAAGAGTGTACCTGCATCGTTCAAGAAACAAGCTGGCCTGGTATTACAACGGATGAAACAGAATCCTAACATGACTTGGAATGAAAAAGGCGAACTTCGCTCAAGGCTTGAAAGACATGCATGTACCACAGGAATTGGTGGGGAACCCCCAGCGCTGGGCCTGGATGCAGCGGACCCAGCACTCGCCGAGTGGCCCACTACCTTCTTGGGAAGCCGAGTGGGAACCAAAACACCACCACGACGGGCACCTTCTTTTCGCGCCTTTAAAAAACCACTCTTGATCAAGACACCCCACATCTCCAGAGCCGTGACACGTAGCAAGTCACCGCGACGAACACGACGCCGGACGGTCGATACTTCATGTGGGAACTATTGTCTGGGTCTTTGTGTCGCTGAAAAGGCACAGGCCTAGACACATTGTTGTCCCCAGACTTGGCTATTGTATGCATTGTCTCGTGAATCTTACATGAAGTATGAACCAGCCGGACACAACCGCCCAAGGCCTGGAACACATATTAAAACCAACAGCAGGAGGAGGAAAGCTCAGTCGCCATGTTTTACCTCACCCTACCCAGTAACAGTTCGCTGGATGTGTTTCGTGACAACACCTTGGCCAAGTACGTGACCCAGTTACTGCAACCGTTGCATTTAGCTGGACGATGGGAATGTGGCCTCGTGGATATCCAATACCCTTACTCGTGGTACAACGTGCGAGCCAATGAAGTGTGGTACGAGGTGACCTACGAAGGAAAAGACACCCGACTCACCCTCCCCCCGAAGGCCAATACGATACTCCCAAGGAGTTCATGCAGGGGCTGACAAGATTGTTGCATTATAAGGCTCTACGGGAGGTCACGAACGTTTCAATTACAACACATATAAGGGAAGTGGGAAAAGATGCCGACATACTGACAGAGCCACATGACTTCACAGTATAGTCGTTCGGTTAACATATTCTAAATCACATACCAAGAATCTAACGATTCGTGATATGTGTTGTATCTCAGGTACGCTTTTATTGTACCTGTTCATGTGGCAACTTGGATGATATGACCACACGGCCCCTAGCACCGGCATAAGCGGTATTAGATACAAATCTAGAGAGCTATGATGGAAATGCTCTGACAACTCGTATATTGGTAATTGGTGAGCTGTTTCGCTGTGACAACTCGTACACTGGGGATTGGTGAGCTGTATCGCCGTTAGATGAAAATGACGGCATTTAACACAAAAGACTATTCTGTAAGGCCCGATGTCGACCCAGCAAAACCCATCAAAACCTTTCCCTTCAAGAATCACGTGGACTTCGATTACAACGCACACAACGACAAGGCACAGATCATCCTCACCGCCAACGTGCGTGTTGTACTATCCTACAGCAAATGCTGGGTCTCACTCGACCTACACGGGTCCATCCGAGGACCATGCCCAGATCCCGATGGATATGAAGTCGGGTATGTACGGACTCTACGTCTACTCGGACGTGGTCGACAACCACATCGTGGGCGATATCAACACACCTCTGTTACGGGTGGTTCCCATTAAAAAGACGTATGGAGATCAGGTCACCCACAGTTTCACCCACATGCTCTACCTACCCGTACGACATACCGACATCAACACTATCATTGTGGATATAAAAGATGACACGGGACGCCCGGTGGCATTCGAACGCGGGAAAGTGGTGCTGACACTTTTCGACAAGCACGTGCTCCCCACTTAGTATAATGAAGGTGCCTTACGAGTGCGATGCACGCAGCTATATGGACTATTATGCCCAACAGGCCGGAGGTGGCCTTCCGGTATTTGCAGGTGCGCGCATGCAACGAGGACATGGGCTGGGGAACATACTCGGGAGCATCGTCAAAACGTTCCTGCCCTTGGTGACGCGTGGGGTGAAAGCAATCGGCAAACAAGCGGTACGCAGTGGATTGCAAGTCGCCGGTGATGTCTTGGGGGGTACGGCACCCAAAGAAGCCTTGAAACGGCGGGCCAAAGAAGCAGGAGGCGTCTTGGTCGCCAAAGCACAACGCACCGTAGGGAATAAAAGACCTACACCACCGAGACCACGCACCAATCGAAGACCCAGGATATCTTTTCCTAAAACATGTCCTTGATCCACGCAGAGTCCTGCCCCTCCACCAACAGTGAATTTGATTTGTGAATCGTCCCGCCCACACAGACCAGTGCCGAACAAGGGTTATGGGTGGAGCACCTCCCGCTCTCCAGCATCAACGAAACAGGGCCCATCGAGTTCACCATCAGTAATGCGGATACGGCCTATGTGGATTTAGCCCATACATACTTGTATGTGAAAGCCAAGGTCGTCAATGGGGATGGCTCCAGAATCGTCGACCAAGCAACGGTGGGCCCGACGAATCTCTGATTGCACTCTATGGTTCAACAGGTGGATATATTTCTCAACGACAAACTCATCAGTGACTCGACCAACACGTACCTCTATCCAGCCTACATCGAGACGCTGTTGTCGCATGGACGAGAGTCTAAAAAATCTCAGCTGACAGCCGCTTTATTCTACCAGGACACAGCCGAGCACATGGGCGCCGAGAACGACAATGCGGGATATAACAAACGGAAGGCTTTCACCGCGAACGGCGTCTCGGTGGATCTCATGGTTCGACTGTACGCAGTCATTTTCATGAAAGACCGGTACCTCTTGAACAAGATCCCCATCAAAATCCGACTGATACGGGCGCCTCTGACCTTCGCCTTGATGGCCACTAACGTAGACGGGCATGCAGCTGACTATAAGATTGTCATCCAAGACGCAGTCCTGTATGTCCGAAAAGTGAAACCGAATCCAGCCGTTCAATTGGGACACCTCAAAGCTTTGGAAACAAAACCAGCCCAGTACCCTTTCCGACGTGTGCAAACCAAAGTGTTCACTGTGTCTGCTGGAAATATGAGCGCCAACAAAGAAAACCTGTTCCTGGGGGAACTACCTAAGCGATTGATCCTGGCCTGTGTGGAAAATACCAGTTTCAGGGGAGCCTACACAGAGAATCCGTTTGACTTTAAACATTTCGGCATCAATTTTGTGGCCCTGCCTGTGGATGGACAACAGGTCCCAGCTACGGCCTTAACACCGAACTTTGGGCGCGCGAATTTGATTCGAGCCTATCAGAGCCTGTTTACAGCCACCGGTCAAATCAACCAGGACGAAGGGAATATGATGAGTCGGGAGGACTACGCGAACGGATACACGTTGTTCTGTTTCGATCTGACCCCACCTTAGAGAACGACCATCAGCTGGCCCTCGCCAAGCAAGGCAATTTACGGTTGGAAATCCACTTTGCACGAGCCCTCCGGAGCACCGTCAATGTGATCTGCTATGCCGAGTTTGACAACATCATTCAAGTGGACAAGGCGCGCAACGTCCTGTGTGACTTTGCCACCTAACATGGATACAGACCAGATAACCACCGTGCTGGAGAATGACCCAGGGACACGTATGGTCTTTCAAGGGGTGTTCGCCCGAGATGTGTTCCCATTAGACCGTATGTATCCTGCTGCTTACGTTCTCAACACGGACCCGATGGATCGGCCCGGTGAACATTGGGTGGGCGTGTGCTTGACAGAACAGCAGGGCGAATACTTTGACCCGTACGGCCTACCACCCCTCCATCCCGATTTAACAGACTTCATGGATCAAGGTACAGAGACGTGGTGTTGGAACAGTTAAACGTTGCAAAGCCTGACCAGTAGCGTGTGCGGACAATATTGCTTGTTTTACCTGTACCATCGATGCCGGGGAAGAGTCTTATCTACCATCGTACAGATGTTTGACGAGTACCCCAAGGCCGAGGACCGCGATGTACTCGTATATGACTGGGCCGCCCATCATTTCAATGTACAAGCCCCGTGCTGGGCTTAAGTTCTTTCAATGTACAAGCCCCCTGTTCTGGGCTTAAGTTCTTTCACGAAAGCCCCCTGTTCTGGGCTTAAGTTCTATCGATTTCAATGTACAAGCCCCCTGTTCTGGGCTTCAGTTTTCACGTGGTTGTTCTCACGTTGTTGTTGTTACTGAATAAAAAAAATGAGATCTCACCCAAAAACAACCCTGTCTTGTGTGTTTTCTATATGAGCATAATGCATGAAGGCTATACCAGACATGTGGGGATTCGGTCAAACGGGCCTCGAACACCGTGGAGAAAGTAGCCAATCAGTGGCCTAGGATGGTACCAAATGTAACCCATCAATGTCCAGAAAACAATGCAAGAGCACTGCAGTAAAATAGAGAGCCAAGGAAATCAGCCCACAGACCAAGCACATGTTTTGGTCTAGGTTAAGAGCGGGCACTCCAGCACACAGGTGGAGTGAAGTGAGGTTCGAGGTGCGGGAAGACATGACCGAATCCCCACATGTCACCACGAAGACGGCGAGTGGAGTGGACACTTATAGATTAAGTTTATTACAATAAGTTCCATGGTTTCATGTATTTTTTTGTGCCAATACGCTTCTGGGGAAAACTGAGGGTTCCCCACTGGCCATTTAACATGGGCATAGTGCTGGCGATAATGTGGGGGAACCTGTGCATTCCATGGGTGCTTCGGGAAGGCGGATAAAAGCTATCTATTGGCCCGGAGAGGGCCGAACCTTGCCGGAAGGGAAACCTTTTGACCTGGATGTGACCTTTGACCGTTTGACCCGAAATTCACCCGCGCACTTCCGGTGATGCCGCGCAGGCGTGCGGCCGGATAACCCGCGCGCGCTGCGGCCGGGGCGGGCCGGGCCGGGCCGGGCCGGGGAAAACTTGGATGTTGAAAATCCGGACCCTACGTCTAAGGGAAAATTGGAACTCTTCTGGGTTCGGAGGTCATTCTGAAAACCGGAAGTGACGTCACACACTTGCGCAGACCCACCAAACCATAACCATGGACCCAGTGGTTTAGTACCCCAAACACACCCCCACGCACCCCCCAAAGGCCTGCTTTCTATACTACGACCAAACTGCGCATGCGCAGACTATTGAACACGGATGATACATTAGTCCAGTCGGATGCTGCTTCACGAGAGCTTCAAACTAAGACCTCATACGACTCCATCGGACCAATAGTGACCCATGTCGGCGCCAAAATGTCTATTTCCATATACTTGATATACTGCGCATGCGCAGAATGACGTCAGTTTTACGTCACATCCACTCAGTCGGATGCTCCTTCACATATGCTTCACATTGGTACCTCACTCGACTCCAGCGGACCATTAGGGGCCTACCTAGACCCCAAAACGTCTATTTCCATACCCGTTTCCCACAATTCCCTGTCTGCGGATGCGCAGAATGGTGAACACGAACGACACATTAGTTCAACCGGATGCTCCCTCACGAGAGCTTCAAAATAAGACCTCATACGACACCATCGGATCATTAGGGGCTCACCTAGAACCCAAAACGTCTATTCCCATACCCTTTTCCCACAATCCCGTCTGCGCATGCGCAGAACGTCGAAAACGAACGATACACTAGCCCAGGTGGATGCTCCCTAACGACTGCTTCACATTGATATCTCATACGACCTAATCGGCCCACTAGTGACCCACCTAGACCCCAAAACGTCTATTTCCATACCCTTTTCCTACAATTCCCTGTCTGCGCATGCGCAGAATGTTGACAACGACCGATACACTAGCCCAGGTGGATGCTCCCACACGACTGCTTCACATTGATACCTCATACGACCCAATCGGCCCACTAGTGACCCACCTACACCCCAAAACGTCTATTTCCATACCCTTTCTCTACTGCGCATGCGTAGAATGACGTCAGTTCCACGTCGCACCCAGCCCGTTGGATACTCCCTCACGTATGCTTCATATTGATACCTCACTCGACCCAATCGGTACACTAGCGGTCCCTACAGATTGCCGAACATTCTCACGAAAACCCACGGTTTGGGGACTACTTTCGGTCCGCGGAGGCAGACCGCATCACCGCCAGACCGCATCACCGCGGAGGAATCCATGCCCCCAAGGTCACGCCCCATTCACCCAGACCGGAAGTGACGTCATACCTGCGCACAACACTCCTGCGCACACCTCTACAAAACCTCCACGTTCGGTGTCTCGCGCATGCGCACTGAGGCGAATACGCGTCGAAAAGGGTTATATATACTACTGACGTCATAATACGATCATAGTGTGCAAGATCTCTGGCGCTACATTTCGTTAATTGTATCTAATTCCACTTAACCCGTTTGAATATCATGTGTTTTACCTCTCCATGCTGTTCAACTGAACAGTCACCATCAAAGCCTGACTGAGATAGATAATCTGGAAAACGACTTAATCGGATCAAGAATAATGGTCAGTGATAAGGATTTTATATAACGAACATCAGCATGTGTTTCTGACACCATTGAAAACTTTACTGCTTCTCTCTTGTAGGAAACCTAATTTTGATTTTAAACACAGTTGGAATTGTCATACATACGAAATATGTCTTCCGGTTATTGTCGTGGAAATTCCTTTGTGGACGACGGTTGAATAGTGAATCTGAGGCTTGCTATTGATGGAAGTATGTCACAAAAGCTGGTTAAAAATATTACGATATGAAGACAAATGCCACGGAAATATGACAAACGGTAGGAAATCAGTGAAAGGGTGAGAAAATATTTACAAAACCATTCAGCCAACTTCCCGTATTTGCCATTTGTGATATTCATGTATACCGGTACTCTACGACATTTTGCGGTCAATTACTTCTTGCTATAAAAAATGGTCTTGCAATCACTAAATATAAACGACTGCCCAGATATCACGTATACCCGTGCAGCATTTTCCTATAACTATTCAAATATCTGAAACGATACAATCTTCCATCAAATTAGATATGATTTCGTTTGCAAACAGACGTATTGTCATTTCACATTGTTTTTCTGATGCTAGAGGATTAACACCAGTTCGGGGATTTTTTAACATATTATTATTGTTAATTGGGAAAGCGAAAGAAGGCAATTTCCAAAATTACAAAAGGCGCCCAACTTGAAATATTCTACACCAACTGCATATATGGATGATATCTACTGATTAGGATGACAAGTATTATGGTAATATTAGTAATGGTAGGCCTATAGTTACTGGAATTGGCACTTGTAATTAGGCATCCGTAGGCATTCCTTATGTGTTTGTCATTTTCTTCTTTCTCCCACTTCCGCGTCTGCTTCCGCTTCCGCTCACTTTTCTTTTCCGTCGTATAACTTTTCAATGCCTTTGTCAATGAACTTCAAATTTTGTGGTGCACATTGGTCCTGCCTATTGATACCTATTGTTTTTAAGCTCTGTCCGAGACTAGATACTTATGTTTTACCTAATTTTCTGTTATATGCAAATTTTCCATCTGGACCATATGGTGAAGTGGCTGTCTCTGTTTGGGTATCAATTCCATATTTTCATTTGTGTAGATTGGTTCACAGTTATGACTGTCAAAATAGTCTGAAGCCATTTGCATCTTAAGTTCCTGATGTACAGCCATGCCATTCAATTGTGTACAGTATGATGGTTTTAGGCCCTGGAACATGTACATGTATATACATTTCTCCCACAAATGAATTAAACAGAGACAGTGGCCTTGGAGATTTTAAAGCCACTGACATAGATACATTAATCCAAGAGCACCTCAGTGCCAAATCTGGGTAGGAGGAGCATGTAACAAGACCAGGTGATAGTTTTGTTTTGTGCTGATCCACCTATAGGTGGCGACACCTTGGAGCAAATTTAAAATTTAATTTCTGCACAATAATTCCCTGAAACAATGAACATATTTTGTCGCGCCCATAGCTATAACTTCGGAAAGCTTAACATAGGGATCTAAAATGATATCTGTGAACGACCGTGTCCCTGTCTTGTCCCTGTCCTTGTCAAAGAAAATTGCTTTGGACTTAGAAAATTGTTCCTGTTCACAGCTTCTCGGCCCCACGCTATGTGCCCTGAACTATTCCACATATGATTTCCACATTGCTGTCAGTCCGTCTATTCCACATATGATTTACCCTAAAGCTTTTGCATGAACCATACTTTGTTTCAGAAGTATAATACAAAATAACTGGCCGGGGAATCCCCGCAGTGCTGAACCCCTGTTAGTTTTGAATTTCGTGTCGCCTTTTCCTTCAATTTTGCTTTAGAATCCTCGCAGTACCGAACCACCTGTTAGTTTTGAATTTCGTATCGCCTTAAATGAAGGATCACATTTCCTTCAATTTTGCATCATATGATTTACCCTAAAGTTTTTGCACGAACCATATTTTATTTCAGAAGTATAATATGAAATAACTGGGTAATCCTCGCAGTACCGAACCCCTGTTAGTTTTGAATTTCGTGTCGTCTTAAATAAATGACAAAATTTGCTTCAATTTTGCTATCAAATAATTGTATTCCACATCATAATATTTACCCTAAAGCTTTTGCACGAACCATTTGTGTCCACACATGTAAGTTACTATATTAATTACAACTGAGTTCCTTAAGTTTGGGTGCACACTGTGCATATGATCAATTTTCTGAATTGAATTGAATTCAACCATGTGGTTATTCAGACTGACAGATGATGACATGCAGTTGTCAGTGTGGTTGATTCATGTACAGGGAGCTTTCTATGGCCTTCATATCAGCACATCTACCACTACCCGCGAGGAGAGCACCCCCAGGGCACCGAGCCCCACCCTCTATCTCCCAAACTAGCTCTCGCCCGACCCTGATATATTGTGTTTGAGCATATATATGCAATATATCTTGGTAGAAAGTTGAAATTTGTGTGTAGTCTGCAATATTGGTATAATTTTGTCACCCCTCAATGAATTGCAACCCCAAAAGGTCTGGATTTATCAAGCACAGACCCATGCTTTTGTATTTGGTAAGTGGGTCCCTTGCCTGTAGATCTTGCTTGGAATTGTTCTTCATTCTTCAGAAATAATGCATGTTTCCTTTACTAAAGATGCAAAAGGGTGGCCTCCTCGGTCGTATTCGATCGACTGTATCTAGTTGAACTTGAGAGCATGATACTCGTTGAAGTCCACCTCAATGCGTCTCCAACTGATACTATACTACACTGCGCAAGAGGCACTTGTGTACCCCAGATTCTGGTTTCTGCAACTGAAGTCTCGAGTAAGAGAATAAGAATAAGAAATAAGAAACCTTTGAGGACCGAGTGATTATATTGCTGGATGGGATCCTCAAAGAGTGATGAACAGTTTTCACAAATGCCCGCAAGATTACATTCACCTCCAATGTCCGATATTTATTACAGATTTTGCTAGTATAGCTTCTTAAAGCTAGTTCCTGAATTTTTCATGTACGAGGATGAATGTTTACATCCATCTGGTCCTGAACCCTATCTAATCTCATGAACATAATACTGATAGTAACTGTTGATCCTATGTATCTGTTTAGTTCCCATTGAATTTCATGAAGCTAACCTCCCTCCGCCACCCATCTAAATCAGGTCTACCTCAAATAGGTGACCTGATATGACATCTGGTGTGTGGCGGTCATTTTGATTTTGCCGAGTATAAGGTCCCACCCAGTTCCATTTATATTATAATATTGTTGTGACATATTTTCATCAAAGTTTGACCTCACCATTTGTGACCATTTAGTTGGTTCCACTCAATCCACTGAAGTTGTATCTTCGTTTTGCTATCTACTGTTATAGATTAACTATTAACTCAATCATAACATAAATGACTTCTTTTGCCATATTGATACCCTCAAAATCATTAAAAGATTTATACCATGTTTCTACCTTCATTATTTTGTGAGCTTTAGTGTTATTTATGACTTTTAGCAGTTGTACTTTCCCACTTTTAGGAGTTTCCCCCCATGACTATTCTGGATTTAATGCAAATGAGAAACCTTCTGTTGCAATTAGTGATGGGTTCGGCCTTGGACTGTTGATGGATACGGATCTTTCACTGGGGGCACTTGCTAGCATTTCATTATCCACAGCAATAATGGCGCCACAGAACTAAAGCAATATCTATTTTTAAAACCTTACGTATGCAGGATTACACATTAAAAATCTATAAAAAAATATTTCTACTGCGAATGTGATACCGGTAAAATAATCCCCAAAAATAATAAACTAAAGCGGCCCTTTTGTTTAAACAAATATTTCTAATAAACTTTTCATGTAGCTCCAATTGTACTTTTTGATGGAAGATAATTTCAACTGAAGATCGTGTCAACGTTTTTACATTTATGCAACTGATTTGAAAAAAACAGTAAATGATGAAGTTTGCCCAAAGTTGTAAGCTAAAAAATAAAATAAAAAAAAAAAAATAAAAAAAAATGGAGACACGGATTTAGGTTATACCTGTTGTAGAACAAGCATGCCGAGACTGAACACTCCCTGAATTAAACTTTTTCATGTAAAACTAGTGTAAAGCGAAATGTGAGAAGTCGACTTTCTAATTTTTACACTTCTGTCAGCAGTATCAAAATTAAACTATTCAGACTATCAACTATGTTCTAATTTACATTCCAATTAATCTTGAATTTTGCAGCCAAATCCGACGTATTTCTGGTAAGAATTTTATTGATATTTACATAACATAAATGCGCATGTCATCTTAAGGGAATTACGTAGTGGTAATTATTTGAAAGTCATGTAATAAGAAGAGTCTCTTATTGGGTGTATTTTGTTTGAATATATTAAAGTTAGTCTTACTGTCCAGAAGTGCCACACTTCATGTGAAGTGTGCCTAGAAGTGCCTCTGAAGTGTACACTGAAAAGGCACTTCAACAACAGAGAAAAATACTGTCACACTTCATAGGTACTTCATTAGAAAACGGCAGTAGCCAAGGGACTCATCAAAGACACTTCATGGGCTTTGTCAATTTCATAGCAAAAAATGAGGGACTTCAGAGACACTTCTGTTCTCCTGTACCCTTACGCAATAACACATACAACACAACACATATATTTGGAATGTCATGCGGTGCAAGCCGTGCGGTGCAGGCAGTGTTTATTCATTATCACAGATCCCATTACTTTTTACATCTTCTTTCCACAACACCAACAACCATGTTCAATCACATTCTCATTGGAAACATTCCAATGAACAAATTTAATATCAAACAGGCTATTTTGCCAACCGAGTATTCTAATGGCTCCACAGCTCACCAAGTATTCTACTGGCTCTTCAGCTCACCAAGTATTCTAATGGCTCTTCAGCGCACCAAGTATTCTAATGGCTCTTCAGCTCACCAAGTATTCTAATGGCTCTTCAGCTCACCAAGTATTCTAATGGCTCTTCAGCTCACCAAGTATTCTAATTGCTCTTCAGCCTTGTAAAATATGAGCATTTATTTATGCATAATTCGATAATATTAAAGCCATATTATCATCATATAATTCACTTGTTTTATAGACAAAAAACATGTACAACCGCTTTACATATATCAATTATTCATACCATTTATTCTAATGGGTCTACAGCCCATCAAATTATGTATATTGAATATTGCATGGCTATATTCTCATTCAAATGAAAAGATCTTCGACCAACAATACAAGCGCTCTTTGCTCACAAGGCCATATTAGATATGGACAAATAATTCTAATGACTATACAGCCCATCCAACTATGCATATTCAATATTGCATTAGTCAATATTATATTGAATTTGTATTGCTAACATAATAATATTCACGTATCTTATTGGCCAGCATTACATACACCTCTTCATGAATCATCAAGTATTCTAAGGCTCTTCAGCTTCAAAAGCATATCACATACAAGTATAAGCGCATTCAAAATGAAAAGTGTACAGTACAAGTACAAGTCAATACATCAATATATATATATATTGGATATTACATAGTTCAACATTATATTGAAGTCATATTGTTAATGCTATTGACAGACAATATCACATACACTCCGAAAAAATTCATGAAATATGACAAGTGTTTCGCACAATTACTGTTCACTCAAAATACGTTTTACTCAAATGCAAGCAAAACATATGCATATTAGCACTCACATCACAGGACTCAAACGAAAATAGGCTTAATTCTCAATGAGATGACACATGCACATGTACATATCAGATGTCGACAAATGCTCACATTTGTTCATTCTCTTTTATTGTAACACTATCGTGTGCACTGCTAGCTTACCGCTGACGAGATGGCCATACCATATTACTGCCCTCCATTTAAACCTTAAACTCCCGCCAGTGTTATAACAGCTCAAAAGACGCCCTCTGTTATAACAATACCACCATTAGGTGTGATTCTTGCTCCCCCAGGAGAAAGAAATTTCGTGCTATTTCCTCACGTCAAGCGCAAGAAATTTACATTTCTCCTGTACCCTTACGCAATAACACATACAACACAACACATATATTTGGAATGTCATGCGGTGCAAGCCGAGATGCAAAGAAAGAATTACAAGCCAAGTGATTGGGACACTTTTAGCCTATTTTCAATAGAATCTTTGATATATCCATCTTTAGCATTTTCGCTTTTCCACCTACCATGCCTCTTGAACATTCTGTCGGGTATACCCCGATTGGCGGCTGAGGTCGCACCCCCGGCCCGCAGACTGTGCAAACCATTTTCTTTAATATCTTTTACAAACGGTGAAAAACATTCAATAAAAATATCCCTTAGCCTGGAGTAAGACAAAGGCTTATTTACAGATCCAAGCTTATATCCAAAGCTGCATTTAACTAATCTTCTGAAAATGTATTCATCAGACGTTTCTGAAATCTCAGACATAATCAAATATCTCTCAATGTTAACAACCGGGCACAGATCCGTGGCCGTTCGCCCTATTATGAGCCACGCGCCATCTCGAAACGTGTCCGTCTTCGACTTTTCGATAAACACAGTCATGTATCCATCAAAAAACACAATGTCTGATCGCCTTAAATACAGTAATTCTGCCGAACGCAAAAAACCGCATAAGCAAGTAGGCACATAGAAACAATTCTCTGATCCACTAATGTTCTATTGATCTTAGATTCACACATTTGTTTTAACAGCTCTTTGTAATAGGTTCTTTCTTCACAATTGGTTCAGACAATCGCCTCTTAGCGGCCTCGAGAACATTTTTAACCATAGTATTGTCAGTTGGCGATGGTAATCCAAACAAATTGTGAATGTGACGTAAACTATAAAAAGCATTGTTTACTTTGCAAAATGATTCACATTGTTGAGTAATTGTGACTAAATACAGAGCACAATGCAGTGGAGAAATCGGTAAATCTACAGGCATATTATTCTCCACCGCCCACCGTTTCCAGACTAAAAAACCCTGATTATACTTTTTGCTGGTAGATTCAGCTCGTGACCCATTCAACAATTCTGGAATACCTTCCAATGCGCCATGTAAATGTGCCGGAACAGAGGCAACCTCGGATGCGAATATATGCTTCAACAGAGCTGCAAGAAAAACATAAACATTAGTTCTGTGTAAAATCCAACAAAATAGCAATCATGTCGAAACACAAATCAATCTCTCCGAACAAACCATTTTTGATTCTACTTGTTATATACGATTCCTTATTACCGGGAAGCGATATGAGATCTCTTATTTGTGAAATAAAAGAACCAGGACACAATAGCGGCCAATATGGGGCAGAATACCACTTTGGAACAACTAAAGTTCCCTTTGCCCCGCAGTGAGACATATGTTTCAGAACTCGTGAAACTAAATACACTGGTGGAACAATCCAATTGTTTTCACTTGCCCAGTCAGCAGTAAACGTGTCAACATTCTCACGCCCAGGGTTCCAAAAGCGTGAATCAAATCGATCAACCGTCTTATTGTAATACGTGACAAATCGATCTATTGTATAAGGACCCCACATACTACTGACATGTTCAAACAATTCATTGGAAATGCCCCAGTCATCACAATCAGTAATTTTACTCAAATAATCAGCTTGTTCATTTTCCTCACGTGGTATCCATTGAACCTCTAAGTGAATGTGTTGTTGCAAACATAATTCAAAAATAGACAGAGCCAAACACTGTAAATCAGATTTCATGCTCCCTTTGCAGATTATGCTTTCCACATTCTGGTTACCTGTGAACCATTTAACTCTTTGAGCACGTAAAATATTTATAAAGCTCTTCAGGACTAAATGAACTGCAGACAATTCTCTCCATGTCGAACTCTTTAACTTTTCAACTTCCGACCACTGGCCGTACGCTTGAGCACCTGTAATTTCAACACAGTATCCCCCAAAACCGATACCACTTGCATCAGAATAAACAATTTTAGTTGCCGTAGAAGTTTGGACTATTATATTGCTAGTATGATCTCGAATATGTTCTTTCCAGAACAACAGTTGTTGAATACTCTGTTCGGACAAATAGATCGACTGATTCCAAGATTCTGCTTTAAGAATATCACAACTTAGTGCTCTAGACATAAGCTGGCACACAGAGCCCATACCTAATTTCATAGAAATTAACTGACCTACAATGGATGCGATCTTCTTTACTTTGATAGATTGGTATCTATTCAATAGTACTTCAGTGATATGATTTTCTACCTTCTCTACTTTTCTAACTGGAACAGTCATCTCCATAACTTCTGTATTAATATGCAATCCTAGCCACTCTAAAGATGGCGACGGAGACCACAAAGATTTCTCTACTTTCGGCACAAAACCCGATAACAAAATATCATTCTTAATTGATTCACCTTTTGTCATCGTATCGACTTCATTCTTACCAATGATAAGGCCGTCGTCTATGAACATAAGCACTTTCGTCCCCTCATATCTCCATTTCTTTAATAACTGCCTGGTCATTTTTGTATAGATATAAGGGGCTTTACTCAGCCCAAACGGAAGAACAAGAAACTTGAAATAATGTTTGACCCCATGATGATTTTCCCATGCGAATCCCAAAAATTCAGTATGAATATTACATATGTCAACATGGTGATATGCAGAATGAATATCAAACTTAATAAGCCAACTATCCTTCTCTATGTATGTCAAAGCTAATCTCCAGTCTTCATATTTTACAGATTGTTTAACGACATGCTGATTGACAATACTCAAATCCAAAATCAATCGTTTTTTACCAGAAGACTGAATGGACACAGATAAGGGGTTAACGACTCGAGGTTTACTTTCACATTCTTCGATTAACCCTTTCCTTAGTAAATCAGAAATGGCCGTCCCCACAAAATCACTATGACGTAAGGCAGACATATTGTTTCGTATCTCCATATCACAAGGCGTAGATTGAAATGGAATCTTATAGCCATTCTCTATAATATCAACAATGAAATCATGGGCTCTCAAATCACGCCAAAATTGTACATTGGCTTTTAATCTACCCTTAACGACAATTTCAGCTAGTCTTTCTTCATATTCAAAATAGTCATTTGTAAGATATTGTTCTTTCTCACACATTTGTCTCACATTCGACTCTTTACAATATGACCGTAATTCAATAGACTTAACTGTGACATGTTCTTGTTTGACTCCACTTAGATCAGACGATGGTCCCTGGTCAGACAGGCGTTCAACTGGACGACTTCTCTTGCTTTGCCAACTGGGGGTTGAGGAGGGGGCAATCTCGGCGCCAATGCGAGAAATCCCCGCACTGATAACAGCAGCCGGGCCGCCGACCACTGCTGTTGCCACGAAAGGGCTGGTGCATTTTAGGGAAATTGTTGCCACCCACACCACCCCTGCTTTGGACAACCTGAGTGACTGTCGCCGCTGGTCGTTGATAACCTCGGCCAATTGGATTGAATCGAGATCCGCCCTTAAAACGTTGTTTGGCCTTGATTTTCCGGATAGCTTTTCCCTCCGCTCGACTGATCTTTTTGTCATCTTCGGAATCTTCCGCCAGGTCGTTGGACACATATTGTCGAACGGTTTCCCAACCTCCCTCAGAGGAATCGGCAATTTTAACGAGTTCGTTTCTCTGATTTAGTCTCTGGACTTCCTCTTCAATAATTTCGACAGCATACTCTTGTTTTCCGTATTGAAGAGCCCACTGAATTTGGCCTAGTTTTTCAATCGTCTCAGTATTAAAATTATACTGAATTTTGTTGCCGTTTCTTTTCCACGGGTAATCCTTTTCGGCCTTAAACTGCTGGACTTCTCGACTTGTCCTGACGAAATCCTCACTTAATTTTTCAAGCTTAATGTCAACCGATTGTTCGATCTCTCGTTTCGTTGAATTCACAGCGTTTATAATTTCGTTCAATTTGTCCTTAATAGATGGTTCATGTGAGTCATCCATGACAAACTGACAGAAAACTGACAGAATATAACGCGCCCAGGTTGAAACACAGGTTGTAACACTATCGTGTGCACTGCTAACTTACCGCTGACGAGATGGCCATACCATATTACTGCCCTCCATTTAAACCTTAAACTCCCGCCAGTGTTATAACAGCTCACAAGACGCCCCCTGTTATAACAATACCACCACTAGGTGTGATTCTTGCTCCCCCAGGAGAAAGAAATTTCGTGCTATTTCCTCACGTCAAGCGCAAGAAATGTACATAGACTTGGTTATTGTTCGGCATAATCCAAGGTACTCCTCAAAGACACTTTTTGGACTTTGTCAGTTTTATAGCATAACTTGAGAGACTTCCCCTTGAAAAAATATCTTATAGGGTCCTATAAGATTCTGAAAAATCCTATAAGATTCTAAAAAATCCTATAAGATTCTAAAAAATCCTATAAGATCCTAAAAAAATCCTATAAGATTCTGAAAAATCCTAGAAGATTAAATTCAATAGGATTTCTAGATTATTGGAATTTTCCCACAAACTGTTACAGTAACATAACATTATAACATTACATGAAATTATTGTAGTTATAGAACTACATGTATACAAGTTTCAATGATCTTAATTAGCTCTTAAAGTTGCCAGATTTGATTTCACTCAGTGACATCAAATCTCATTTTTCCTTGAAAGCACTAAACATCAGATTTGTACTTCACAGTTCAAAATAGCTGCAACTGTGTAAAATATTGACATGTTTTGACTAATAATTTCAGTCATCTTCAGGGATTAATTATAATATAGTTATATTCCTACATTGTGAAACACCCTGCCAGAAAATACTGGCTCGGGTGAGAATCGAACTCACGACTTAGGGGATAAGTAGTAAAGGCGTCCTGGTGTGAGTATCTAGGTCACGTATGACGCTTTTGACGTCATCATGTGACGTAATGGGGTCGAGGTCACGTGAAAGTAGGTCAAGGTCACTCGAAAGTAGGTCGAGGTCACTCGAAAGTAGGTCAAGGTCACTCGGAAGTAGGTCGAGGTCGCTCGTAAGTAGGACGAATGACGTAAGAAATCGATCTAGATGGTGGGTATGACGTAACGATGTTACGTAATCGGGTCGAGGTCGCTCGTAAGTAGGGCGAATGACGTAAGAAATCGACCTAGATGGTGGGTATGACGTAACGATGGTACGTAATCAGGTCGAGGTCGCTCGTAAGTAGGGCGAATGACGTAAGAAATCGACCTAGATGGGGGTATGACGTAACGATGTTACGTAATTAGGTCAGGGTCGCTATGATCTGGGTCGAGTGACGCCTATTTTTAGCAGCCCCTTTGTTAACTATGAATAGAGGCATCACGTGACCCTTTGACGGCGATTAGGATAAAAGGCGAACGTTTTCGAACTCAGTGGTCACAGGCCTCTGGTACAGAAGGGGATACGTACTTGACATATTTGGTCGATTACCTGCCTCCGCATACCATGGAGGATGAGAAAACAAAGGATGACGGTAAGTTCGCATTATCAATCATTAGTTCCTTTGAGAACAAGCGGTTCGTTTCTCAAAAGATCTATTGGTCGAATCATAGCGTGTGGTGAGGGAAGGTCTTTCATCCTCGTAAACTTATAACATAGACTAACGCAACAAAGTGTATTACAGCAAATGACATTTTATTTATTAATATAATAATCCCCTCCCCCCACCCCTCCGTCACCCATCGCGTTCACTTATTGTCCATTCCGACACCTTCTGAGTTCTTCTTCGAGGTGTGTAATACGTTCTCTGTGGCGTATATCCCGTTCCTGCATTTCAAACAAACATTGTCTTATCGTCTCTCTGAAGGGGAAAAGGGCATATCTACTATTAATCTCTCGCATTGCAAATCTGATTGAGCGTGTTGACTAATGAACTAGAATGAATTTACTGTCTTCTGCAATGACAACTGTTTCATGAAAAAACTGAATCGATTGGAGTTTCAAGCATACTCCATCTAGCCCTCAGTACAAGGTCGCTTTCTGTCGTCACTCAGAATTAGAATATTATCCCCCCCTGTTCATTTTCCCTTACACACAGACAATGGTTACTCACAATTGCTCTGTGCTTATTTGCGTAGTCTCCCCTTCTGTCGATGTCGAGACGTTTTGAATCATGATGACGTCATCTTCTTCTTCAGTGTCACTATCAATTGTTATGACTTCCGGTTCCTCGTCATCCGAAATGACGATAATCATAACATTCGGGTCGTTCAGACTGTGAATGTACGAACATTAATAATATGTTGAGGTAGGAACTGAGTGACGCGTAGAAGGTGTCATATACTACGAGCATATACAGTCATTAATTAACTTTGTTTCCCTAACTAATTAACTCGGTTTCCCGAGTTCGCGACACAGCACTGTACTACACTCTGCGAACATTGAATTGCCATGCTCTTTTGATAAACAGACTATAAATTGATTTTGGTATGCAGCATTGAATTACAAGCGTCAAGTCCGTCATTCATAATCCAGCCGTCGTCCATTAGAGAATATCCGCGTCCATAATCCAAAGACCTATTCCATTTTCCACATAACAGTATTAGCACCAAATTCAAAAAGACAATCATAGTATACATAAACATAGGCTTGTTTCCTGCAAGAGAGAAGCGGTCAACAGTTTTCAATGATGCCGGCAAGACATCATGATGTTCCAAAAATATCAAATCCGTATCGCTGATCAGTATTCTTAATCCATAATATTCGTTATAGAGTCGTCATCTAAAAAAAAAATGTATCTCAGTCACGCTTTGATTGTGACTGTTCATATGAGTACCATGAGGATCTTGAAGTACATGGGTTCATACGGCCCCTAGCCCCGGGTTAAGCGGAATTAGACACAAGTTACGAAACGTAGCGCCATAGATCTTGCACGCTACGTTCGTATTTTGCTATCAGCATGCGATATGTATCGCCAAATTTGAGAAACTTTGAGTGGAGGCGCTTGATGGGATAGCCCTGTTTTATAAGTTTCTGCAACAATGTTTTGTGACGTTGATTAAAATCATCACATTTAACACAGGATCTAGCAAATGCTACTAAGCGAGATATGTATACGCCATATGCAGGTCCCACTGGAATATTACTATCCAGAAAGGGATAGTTTACGATGTCGAAATTGTAATCATCTCTTTTGTCATAAAGTCGACGAGAGAGAATGCCCGCTTCATTTTTATAGAGATAGAGATCTAAATAAGATGTGCCTGTAGGGCTATCTGTAGTTTCCTTCAAATCCAGTGAAGGTGGATATATATCCTTCACTGCGTCATTTATATAGCGATTATCCACAGCGAGAAGATCGTCTATATAGCGTTTGGTGAATGAGAAGGAACGGGCTTTGAATGGATCGGTTTTTGAAAGCGCCTGCATATAGTCATATTCATAGAGAACAGATACAGGTCAGCCAACAGGGGTGCACAATTAGTACCCATTGGAATACCTATATGCTGCTGATATATTGTGTTGCCAAATTTCACATAGATATTTTTAATGAGAAATTCAAGCAACTCTATAAACAAGAAAACATCCCATGAATGATATCTCTTGTATGTAGTCGAGCTAAAGAATGCTTTATGGCTTCCGACATTAATATATCTACGATCAGTTTTCTTGAACACAGATACTATTGTGTTGAACTGTTGATCTTTCAAGTAACCCAAATTTAGTTTTTATCTAACGTACACGTTAATCCATGTGATAATATTATTTTAATGGCCAGGCTCATCTCCTCTTATGGAAGTGATGTGTATATAGGTTAACTCGCTCCAATATTTCATCCAACCATCTGTCATTACTTTGAGCATCGGGTGAAGTTGGAGGTGAATAACTCGGCGGTGAATCCCATGGATCAGGCGATGTGGGTGGGCTTAACTCTGACGCGGGTACGTACCCCGAGTCAGTGGACGTGTAGTCCGATGATAGGTCGGACCAATCGGAGCTATAAAACAACAAAACAATACATTTGAAGAGATATATCATAGAAATAGGACGCCTATAATTAATACGTTGTTCCAATAACCACTCTCCAAAGTATATACGGATGTAAAATAACAGTGCAGTCAAACGCTAAGCGTATCTTAAAGAGACAATCCAGTACGCAAAAAATTAGGAATAAGAACTCACTTTTCATCGTCGTAGAAATTGGCCATGGTATTTTCTTCAAGTGTCCTGGTGGTCTTTCCTGATGTACAAGCGGCTCGTTACTAAACCAGTGGAAAGTTCCGTGTATTTATAGAGCGTTCGCCGAAGACAAACCAGTTTTCTCACGCTATAGAGATTCTTTGATCTTCGAGGGTAGATTGCGACTGGTGTATATGGGCGCCTAATGTAGACCATTCCCTTTGTACTATAGCCGCTAATGGTTTTCGCTAATGTTATTTGTTCCGTGTCCCCCCCGTACACGGGGGAAAGCTGACAGAAAACTTTATTTTATATTCCAAAAGTCAACTTTTAGATAGTTCTATCGTATTCGGCAATCGAAAAGTAAATATATACACGCAAATTTCTGTCAAAAACCTCGCGTCAGGCCATACCGCAGGTAAAATTTCATCAAAACCGGGTTAAAAGATTTCGCCCGTTCCAACGTACATTCCCGTACATAAACCTACGGCCCTGGATTACGTTATCATACCCGGTGAGCCGATCATATTCTCCCCGATACACCGGTCAATTCAACTTTCGCCGGCTTTTCTCATTTAACGTGGCGCGAGGTGTATTTATGTAAAAGTTCGCTAAATTCGCCCTGTTTTTTCATTCTGGCGAGTAAACTTTGGTTTGAACGGATAGAATTCACCGTATTTTTTCCTATTTATTCGGTATACATGTTTTTGATCTCACAGGGTAGATTTGCTCCTTCTGTAATGGGCGCCTAATGTAGACCATTCCCTTTGTACTATAACCGCTAATGGTTTTCGCAAATGTTATTTGTTCCGTGTCCCCCCGGTACACGGGTGAAAGCTGACAGAAAACTTTATTTTATATTCCAAAAGTCAACTTTTAGATAGTTTTATCGTATTCGACAATCGAAAAGTAAATATATATGCGCAAATTTCTGTCAAATACCTCGCGTCAGGCCATACCGCAGGTAAAATTTCATCGAAACCGACTCGAACCCCTCAGTTAACGTATAGCCTTAACCGAACATGTATTTCCCGTGGATAAACCCCCGAGCCGTGAATTCCTTGCCACGCCCCTGTCAGTCGCTAATGTCCCCCCCGGTACACCGTACCTCCATTAACTGTAACACGGGGTGTTTTAAGCACTTGTGATTGCATCTATACTATAGAAACTTACGGCGAGATAGCTTCATTTGTACAGACTCTTATCTATGGTTAATGTCTCTGTTCCCCAGAAAAAAAATCGAACGAACTATTGTCGGTGACTTCTATAGGCTAACTTAAAAAAGCCGTACACCTGTCTCGCCGTATATCAGGTTAACGTGGGGAAAACGGTCAACTCTCTTGTTACCTCAATTATTTAAGAACTCTAATAAAAGTGACGATGGTACTAATATTTCATAATTAAAAGGTATAGGAGATCTGGTTTAGTACGAAACAATATGAATGAATGAAGTTAAATCTTGTCTTATTACTAAGCGCCTTTTTTTGGTCACCGTTCACGATTGAGGTAAATATAATATGAAATTAGAATTGTATTTCCAGTTATTTCATTTACAGATGATTTCCTCAATGCCTTGCAAGATCTAAGCTTCCCGTCATCTCCCACCGCTAGTTTTAGGTATGTAATTATTTCCTTCAATATTTGTGAAATTTTCTTTAGACCCTTGTTATTCGTTACTTTATTTTTTTTTTATCTCTTATCCGTACTTAAAATGGTTTCGTTCAAAGGGTTTATCTTAAAAGATATCAGGAAATATTGCTAAATGATAGGTTAGTGCAGTGGATAAGACGTCCGCCTACGGATCGAGCAGTCCGGGGGTTCAAATCCTGCCGGGGTCGAGAATTTTTTTTTTCTTCTGGTTTATTTTTTCCGGTGTTAGGAATATTCCCCGGATATATTTTGGATGCAGTTTTTACGCCATCAGACAACATGACCCAGCATATATATTTCCTTCCCCGATTCTCGGATGGCGTGATGTGTGTTTTGCACCGCACTTTATAGTATATGTTTACGCGTACTGTTAACGTTTTTATTGATGTGACTTCTACTACGATGATACGTTAGTAAGTACGAATTGATCTTAACGAAACTCAGTCTTCAAACTTATAGCACTGACTATTACGAATATATAACACCAATTGCTAATGCGGAGGAATGTGTAACGTGTATACTCATAAAGTGTTCCGTGTCAATCTTGCATCAGACCCCCTTCGAACTAAGTTAGGAACATGCAGTATCAATTTCCTATTTTTATTTTCGCCTCGGAATTTCTGTTCGCATTTCTCAACCGATACCCAGGACAGAGCATCCTAGCATCTGTAGCGAAAACTGCATTACCACTTGAGTATCTCATGTCTATAATCTTGAATCAATAACATACTAAACACAAGAGTGGCTCTTACGAGAAAATGGGAATAAACGCATCGCGAAGTACAATTATCGCAAACTTAAACTTAAATGCGAATTTACTTTTGGATTTGTACTTCTATGATCAATATATGTTCTCCTTTCATGTTTTTGCGTATAGGCGTAGTGTATATATGGCGTATCTATATTATTTAGGGTCAGCTAACCTCATAAATTGTAGGTCTATATGACAGTAAATACAATTTTATATCGTAAACTTCCGTAAGGTATAATAATTGCATTCTGCTTCGCCCTAAGCATAGAATCAAGCCAATTCAAAGCCTCGCGAGAAGTCGCGAGATCTCGCCCTTCTACAAATGGCTTCGCTCATAGAAGCAGACAACTTGTTTAGCGTAGCTACAATTCGTATCTGATAGGAGGCATTCAGTGCCATCCGTTAGTGTAGTTGCCATAAATCAAATTTACAAAGACTTTCGATTGTTCCGGACAATTCATTTTGTCATATGGAACCCGATACGGCTGATAAAGCCGGTCCAAGCCGGGAGGCACATGGACAGGAATCTGCAAGCCGGGAGGCAGCAGTGTCGGATATGGACACAGGTCCAACCGATTTAGCCGGGAGGCATGAAGGCCGTGAGGTCCAATCTGAGCCGGGAGGCATAAATGAAGTCTCTACAGAAGAGAGGTAAGAGCCGAAATAAGGCGAAACATGCTGATCGGTCAAAACATAAAACAAAACGTAAACTGGCCAAAAAATCGGCGACTCGTAATAAATTTGAACACGAGTCAAGAGAGTCCAGTACGGACTCCGCCAGTGATACTAGTTCCCAGTCCTCAAACTCTTCTGAAAATAGCACTGATCATGAACAAGAGTGATCGGCCAAGAAAGCGTAAACGCTCCAAGCCCAGTTACAGTTCTGGGTCTGATAGTGATCATGACACCGATACTGGTGACGATTCTGACACAGGTACTGGTGATAATAATAACACCAAGGGGAATAGTTCCTCTGATAGTACCAATACTAGCAAAAGTGATTCTGAGGTTGATGTAGAACAAACAATGGCCAAGAAACAATACAGGCCATTCAACCCAGATTCGGGTGCAAAACCCAAAATAAAGCTAAACAAAGCTCTGAACAAAACCATGAAGGGTTATTTCCGTAATTATCAAACTGAGGAAGTCGTTGAGAAAACAATCCTAAAGGAAAACCCTGTTCCAAAATCAAAAAGTTTAAAGCTCCCTGAATTAGATGGTGTCTGGGAGGAGGTACTTGAAGACAGAAAAGAATACACAATGAAAAATGTTGACAAAAGCTTTAAGCGGGTACAACAAAAAGTTCTGGACATCATGGGACCTTTATCTTCTGTATGGACAAAATTAGATAACATCAGAGAAGGAAAGAACACTGATGATGAACTTGACTTAAATGAATTTCTGGGTTTGGTTGAAAAAACGGCGTGTCTACACTACATAAAAACGTCATTTTAATTATATTTAATATACGGTCAGCATGTAAGGTGAATATAATGGTTTTATTTCCAATTATTTGAACACTAAGTTTTACGCTGGCAATTATAAGTAACATTTGCATTCATTTGACGTATATGTCGATGTGATCGGAGAGGTAGGGCTCATAAAATTGGATTCCCATATTTGATGTTATATTTAAGAATGTTGTTCATGTATTCTGGTTGAATGACAGCCCCAAATTCACCACTGTAGTAACTGTTTTTAGAGTTCCATGGTTTCATGGCCTATGTCGAATCTTGGTGTTTCCCATACATTTCACATACATTTACAATACATTTAAGGTTTCCTTTGGATACATTTATTGTGCATGTCGTACCTTGGAGAGTCCCTAATTACTATAGATATACAACGCACGATAATGTTTTGCAAATAAATCTCATTTATTTGAATACATTCGCTATTGTAGTGACCCGAATGCAAATCTATCAGTTATATTTAGCCACTTTCAAACCTGTAATAAATATATGTGAATTGTTGTAGTTATATTGACCATTGCGTGATATATATGGCAAATAAGATGAAACTTAACCGTAAATTTCGAACTATGGCATCTATATCTCAAAACAATGCAAATAAAATGTTTATATTTACAACTATCCTCTAGATGTGTAAATGTTGATGTATAAATCCATTTTATTTGCTAAGTTGGTAGCTATATATGAAATCATTTGAAAAAGAATACTTATATTTACATTTATCTCACAGATGCGCAAAGGAATGGTGTATATTACAATTTTATAATGGTAGGTACATATTAAATCATTTCAAAGAAAATATTTATATTTACATCTACCCCATAGATGTTTAAATGTATGGGGTATAATACCATTTTATTTGCTACGCTATTAGGTACATATTAAATCATTTCAAAAGGAATACTTATATCTACCTCTTCCACATACACGTGTGAATGTATGGTGAATATTACAGTTTTATTTGCTATGATGGTAGCTACGTATGAAATCATTTCACACCTTACAGTTTCATTTACAATACTGTAAATGTATATGTGAAATGTTTGTTTTGATGGCTTTATTTGCTATCATTTGATAGATATCTGGCGAAGAATTGCATTTAACCACCGCATCCAAAATTACGATTATTGCACGTTAAAGTAATTCAAATGCACAATGTTATCATCGCAATTCAATTGTTCAATTTGAACTATTCCATAGGTATGTGATGCAAATCTGCAGCTTAGCCATTACATTTGAACTTGATATATTTCCAATACTGTAAACACTAAATTTTCCATTTAGAATTTTTATTTACAATATATGGAAAATGGGTTTGAATTTCATTGTCTTCTTTGTAACTAATTTGGTGGGTATTTGTAACGGAACGTGCACGTGGCCGGTTAATAATTTATGCAAGAAATACTTGTCAATAAGAAGGTCTTTATTTGCTGATTAATTTCCAGCTTCATGCCACCCAAACAAGTTATATTCTACGTCTACTGGTACCAGATATCTGTACAATGTATTGAATTTGAAGGAAATTGTCATAGCATAAGATATACCGTACGTGATGCACAAACAAAACACTATAATACTGTCTTTGTGGAGTACACCTCGCGCCTGGATAAGCAATGATAAGAGCCAGACACTTGTTGATTAGCTGACGCCCGCTAACACAACACCTGCAGAGGTAACAATCTCGGCCAGGCGTGGGGGCCTACCGCTCGGCTCGCCTGGCGAAGCTGTTCGCTCCAGGAGACACGACATATTGCGTGTCGTCGTCAGACGTGGCTGCCAGATTTCTCCACTTCAGCTGCATACAGGCATCTCTCCCGAACCACTATTTTGTTCATTTTTCAAAGCTTTTTTTCTACCATTTCGGCATTTTAACTTCATATAGCAGTTTTCAAACTACTTATGATTTACACAGTAATTTCCATTAATCAAAAAAAAATGTTGCACAGCGCTACAATCGATTGCAAATCTGTTCAATAAATGAACAAAGTTACATATGTTTCATCAATCGTAAAACCGGAAATGTTATCATTTCTCATACATAATACTAACACACTGTGAAGAAATATAAAACTGTCGCCAGAATATAACCCAACATCTGAAATGTATTTTGTTTCACATATACACAAACTGTTTGCGCAAATTACTAGCGTCCTATTTTCCCGCAGATAATTCGCATCGACAATCAACAAACTGTGAAAAAACATCTCCCGCGATGTAAAGTTTACAGAATAAGTATAAAAATATGTTACTTTCCCTATTTCAAGCATACAAGACACGAACTGTAACTCGCTCGCATTTTTGGGAATTCTTCCCAATAAGAAAGCTTCTTTTCTTCAATCATGTGCTGGCAACCAGTACGATTGTACAAGCTCCACAGTATAGTGATCTTGCCACGGTCTGAAATCAGCATATTCAAAATGATCATTCATGTCTCGGACTGACGCAGTCAGTATGTCGGCACCTCTTCCCACTTCCCTTATATGTGTTGTAATTGGATCAGACATAATTCTTCAACATACATGTACGCAATAGAGAGAGAGAATTAAGTAGGCATAGCAGGTGGTTTTTAAATGAAATTTTCACATGTAAACAAATTAAAGCACAATTAAGTTCTCCACAAATCAAGTACGATATGATATAAAACAGCATATAGCTTGTCATCATTGAATTTACGGGAGAGTTAAAGGTGTCTGCAATTGTGACCAGATTCTGTCAGGCCATTTTTGAAGGTGAAATGGTGTAATATTTCTGCTGTTTTCCCAAATTTCGGCTATGAGTTGAATACTTCTGATATTGCATTTTTGAAGCAGAATGTGAAACAAAATCTATAAATATATCTTTCATCTCTATAGACTTTGTATGTGATTATTACTAAGAGTACTAAAAGTTGCCATTTTTATGATGGATGAATGGATTCTTAGCTAAAATTATGAATATTATCTCCCCAGTTCTTCAAATAGTCCAAAGAATTCTTCCAGTCAATTCCGGCACTCTGTCTCCATCTTCAATTATGAAAACATTAATGAAATATGAATCAACTCAATGAAGAAATGTACATCATCTTTTGGCCTTGGGCACCATGACCAAGGCAGCATCCATTCTATACATACAGTATGGCCACAAAATCAACTGACACTTCTGATGACGTCATTTCAATGCCTAAATTAAGGTTCAGCAACATTCAGCTTTATAATATAGGTACATTTAATCCGACAAGGCTACCCTACAAAAGTAGTAGATAAAAATGTTGTGCCTTCACCAGTGTTTTGGCACTAAAGCAAAAATCATGAATATACTATGCAAAGTAGGGTCATTCTCCCATTGCCAGAGTTTGTAGCCTGCTAAAAGTCGATGCAACACCCTCTGCATTGCACTGTGTAGAGAAAGGGCCCACATGTGCGTTCAGTCTATATCGATTTCGGTCGGCACAGGAAGCACGTATTTGCATAGGAGGGAGATGGGAACTGCATTCAGTAAATCTTGTAAAAGAATTACCGTAACAGGTTTATACTAAATTATTACACAAAAACACACGGTATGTCTTCTTTAGCTGTGACATGCTGAACCCACTCCGCTCCTTTTACAAGTGGACGAAGCTGATTGGCCCGAGAGCCATGCACACAAGAACTGCCTGATATGATTTTACCCTAGTGCAATCAGAGAGTAATCAAAGGGCAATTAATAAATTGATATCCTATCTTTGCTCCACAGTCGTCATGGTCGTATATGTCGCTATGTAGGACCTTACAGATTTCAATTAAATTTGGTGTTCAGAGGGCCCAGTTCGTGAATATTTAATAAACTTAGGACATCATGGCCGTATTTTAAGTACTTTACTTGCAGTAGGGGAGAGGAGATAGGATCGTCGCCTACGATTCAACCCAAGGACCAGTCCACTTCTATCTCGCGTTATGGTGCTAAACTGACGAGAGCGCTGCAACATCAAAAGATACCCGGCCCGCATGGCGTTGAATTCAGCTGACATGACCGAGCCAACCAAAAATCCCCTAACATTATGTTCCCTTCAAAGAACTATGCTGAATGCGACGTTAAACCTTAATTCTCTCTCTCTCTCTCTCTCAAAGAACTATGTATTGTTTTCTGGATTGGTTGATACTCATGTTACTGCAAGCCGGTTAGATCCTACATGTGGCATAACCAAATGGGAGAGTAGATAGGATTTAATTTTTATTAGATTGAATCAGAGGGCATAGAATCTGATGCCATGAGAATGAGTAGGGTAAGAGAAGGTCAAATTTTAATCAGGCATGTCTGACAGCTATTTATTGTCGATTTTACAACTTATTTTATACCCAGTCAAAATAACCAGCCCACACAATTCGGAAAACTCACATCGGCAAAAATAAAGTCATGTTAAAATAATTGCTATTTAACACCATGTTAAATATTGCTGAGGTGAAATGATTATGCTACGACATTTACCTCGCCAATTGCTGATTGCTGACACAAGTGACACAAACACCAATGTACATGTACCATACACAAGCTTTATTTCATATGTAAAAAGTGCATCTCTAATTCAAGAAGAGAAATATGATGGGAATCTCCCTTTTTCACAGTTCAGTTTTAGGTCCATATTAGTACAAAACAAGAACAAGGAAACAATTGCAAGAAATAGATGTACACTAATTTTCCAAATTCACCGAACAGCTCAACAATAAAAATATTTATTTAGTTATCAACATGGGTGGTGTACACAGTCAGTCTGTGCTTTTCTTTCCGGAGGCTCTCCAGGGCATCCTCGTGAGCCAGTGTATCAACCGAACTGTTAGGATCGATACACTGGCTTGGTTAGTTGCCCATACTAGTTCTGGATATAAATAGGTCAAGGGGTTCCCCCTAAATCAAACCAATCAATGAACGTACTAAGCCAGCTGATTATGCCAATCCACTGTGAGGTATGAGATGTGACTGGTTTGGATTTCATCATGGGCCGAACTGCTTTGATGTACATGTAGGGATGAAATACACATCCTAAGTCAAAGCAAAACAGCAGGCTTGGGTTGCTGACATGCTAATTCAAAACAAGCATCGGAGATGAAATGTACGAGATTGTATGTCAGAAGTATTGACTCAAGAACTAATTCGAATCACCAAAAATGTCCCGGTAAACCATCTGCGAGGATTTGGGATTTGCTTACGCACAAACAAACCAAGGAAAAACAATTAATATAAACATACATGTACAGAGATGGCAATATATACATGTACATCATATTTAACACAAATTGTATGATGCTCTGGGTTACAAACAGAACAACCGAATTCAGGAAAAATGCATTTCTCGTTGTTCTTTTTCAATGTGACATTAGCTCAACCCCGGAACAGGAGCCCAAGGAGCTTCAATATATGCCCGTATATCTGAAATTACATTGGTCCAAATTTCAAGGTTGTTTAATAGCCTTGATTTCAATTGGTAGCTAGCAATCCAGAGAAAGGTCTACAATTTTGTGTTTCTGAGAATGTAACATATATCACATCTTATATTGAATGATAAACTAAAATGGGCTCAACTCTTGGTAACTAGTTGACCTTGAAACAAGAGCCGAGAGCAGACACATATCCCACACTGAAATCGACAAGTCAAACACAAGAAAATAGTAGTTTGCCTACAAATGGATTTCTTTCAGGCGAGAGAATTTTTCATGAAGGAAGAAGAAAGTGATGAAGTAAACCTTTGTTCTTGAGTCAATAAAAAGAACCCCTCTCCCCGTTAAATTGGTAGATGTATGGTTTCTATTTCACAACAGTTTAACTAAATGTAGCTGTTTCAAACATGGGAGACAACTCCACAGGACAAATGCCATACACATGTAGGGGAGAGAAATCCTCCAACCTAACATAGGCATATGAAAATGTGACTTTTAATGATTTCTTGATTTTGGGATCACAGTGACCTTGACCTCCTGACACAAAAAAGAGTAATTTTTAAAGATTTCTTGATTCTGGGGTCACAGTGACCTTGACTATTGACATTCACCTAAATTTTGGTACATGACAAACCGTCTACCCGTAAATTCTCAATGGACACACAAAATCATGATTTTTCACAATTTTGGGGTCACAGTGACCTTGACCTAAATTTTGGTATGTGACACATCGTGTCCCCCTAATGTATCTACTGACACAACAAAAATGTTATTTTTAATAATTTCCTGCTTTTGGGGTCACAGTGACCTTTGACCTTCGACCCTGACCTAATTTTTTGGTATGCGAAACTTCGTTTCCCCGTATTGAATCCACTCACAAAAAATTAGAAATTTTTAATGATTTTCTGATTTTCGGTCACACTGACCTTTGACCTCTGACCTCGACCTACATTCGATATGCAACACATCGTTCCCCCTAGGGCACCCACTCACCAAAAATTAGAACTGTAGATAGAAAACTGTCAATGATCAACGATTTCCTGATTTCAAGGAACAGTGACCTTTGACCTCCGACCTCGACCTTAATTTTGGTATGCGACACATCGTCTCCACCTAGCATATCCACTCACACAAAAAAGTAACTGTGGATAGAAAACATTCACAGATATAGATCTGACACGAACACTTCAGTGATTTCCTGTTTTTCAGGCCAGTGACCTTTGACCTCTGACCTCGACCTTCATTTTGGTATGCGACACGGGGTATCCACTCATCAAACATTGGAACTTTAGATAGAAAACTGTCCCAGATATAGACCGGACACGAGGGACGGACAGACAGACACACGGACACACGGACGGAAACCGCTATCACATAATACGTTCGCCTTTTGGCGGGCGTATAAAAATGAAACAATTATGTTTTGTGTCCCGATAGCCGCAAGTATATAAAACCAGTTATATGAAAATGCTCAATGATGGGAGAATGCCATCATGCAGTTTCATAGAGTACAATACCTATATCAAATGAAAACACTGAGAGAAAAACTTTGGAACCACTTTCCAGGTTCAGCTCCTGGCCCCCTGACTATTAGTTCAATTTTATTCTCATCAAACATGTCAAATGGCTTCGTGACACTGACCTCCGAACAGATAATGTTATGCTATATACTACATGTTTTAAGCCATGTTTTAAAATGTGCTGTCAGACTGTATAATACTGATATATACTGTGTATATGTATAATATCTTATCACTATGTGACTCATTATCGTAAAACATTATGTGGAAATCCTTATATCCTTAAATATAGAAAATAAAAAATATATTAAAAAAATGTGTTATTGCCAAATTATTTAAAAACTATGTTCAAAATAACCTAAAAACATTGGGTGGGGGAAATGTCCACTGGGGGAAATGCCCACTGGGGGAAATGTCACTCCAGGAGATTATAATTTTTGTGAACGTCGTTTGCACAACTGTATTGTGTGTAATATAGATCGGCGTAAACGACATATGGACAGGTTAATGACACATCTTTATTACTATAATTGGTCTTTCACATAAACATTTTCAACTGTGTAGACATTATGAAACATAATGATTCAACCAAAACACAGCATAGGCCTATGCCACATTTACTTCGCCTGTGGGTTATGATAGAATGGCTTGCCCGATCTGCAACCGCACACATGTTCAAGAGTTCACATGTTGTACATGTAGGCCTACTTGTAAATTTACTAACCTTGACGGAGTCATAATTCTATCGACAATTCTAACACATCTGCCACGTCTTTACTATTAAAAGCATAGGGTCATTTCCCACATCTAATCACAACAAACTGTCTCTGGTTTCAACCTAGTTTCGTCAGGACATTCCAAATGGAATGTTCCAAACGCGCATGTAGAAGGGGGGACAGGTTGAAACAGACCGTCGTCTGCTACTGTCAAAACAAAAACACTAAACAATGTGGCAAAATGGAGGCTCTCAAAGTGATAATCAGTCCGTTGTTTCTGCCACACACACTGAGCAAACTTGCTTTGTTCAATCGTCCTCTCGATCCTCTGCATTGCCCGCGTTATTCCACAACGCCAATATAAGTGGCGGGAACTTCAACATCACCTTCAACTAGGAACGTGATGAACTTCCTCTATTTTAATAGTTCACGATCCGTATTCGTACACTTTGATGTTATCTAAGTTTGGACTCCATACCTCTCCGATTGTTGTAAACTCCATTGAGTTGAACACTGTATAAAGTTATCGAAGTTTGTCTCCAACAATGTACGTACCGCTGTCATCAGACACTGCGTAACTGACAATGTGTTTTAAATGACAATAATATTTATAGCTCAGAATATGTATATATAATTGTTGGACCCGGAACATGCATTGTTAAAATACAACATTCTGATTGGTCAGATTGTCTTGCATTGTTGTCTCACCTTCCCCAGGCTAATAGACTCGCCCGTAGAATGTTTTGGAAACGATCCATTCGAGTTGAACGCCATTCAAGACAAAGGGGTGACTGGTTTACATAGACTCGCCCATAGAATGTTTTGGAAACGATCCATTCGAGTTGAACGCCATTCACGACAAAGGGGTGACTGGTTTACATTTTCGTAACAAAACAGCGGCGATTAACTTCAGATAGAAATAAAAACGAGGATATTATTGTCGAATATGATGTGTCAGAATAGAAATAAAGGCTTGTTTTCCTGCGTAAAATTGCTCAGATATATGTAGGTAAAACGGACTTGCCCATTGTTTGAGGACGCGGCCTCGGATAAGTTATTCGGATATATTTACCTTTGGGACTGTAGAGTAAAGGCCGAATGTATTTCTCTGGATGCGGTATGTTCAATCATGCGAAACAAGATTGTTCGGATCTGATATGGAGAATAAAATTGAACGTAAGCTGTCACGAGTCAGAGCGAAAGTAGAAGTGGAAGGAAAATGGCCGTGTGAAAGTCACAGGAAATCGCGTCAGTAGCGCGAGACCGAGGGAGATAGTTGGGCACACAAGTCATCAATAAGTTCTCTTCGATGTACCGGTACCTCTGGTCAGAGAAGCCCACAGCGAACGAAACCCCAACGAACAACTCCCCCACCCCCCCAATCACATATTATTGTTTATGCTACTTCAGTAATAAAACGAATAAAACATGGTGAATGATAATAGATCAAGACAATGTTATTTCATATTCATATATCAATTTGTCGGGTAATTGGACACCCTATTATATTTATGCATGTTTTATCTGTTGTCTGATGTTTGTAGTTGTGTATGTTTTATATGTATGTTTGATTGCGTTTTAGCCCTGCTGGGCACAACTTTTATCCAAACAAGATCTCAAGCTCGGAGAAAAAGATTAACGGACGGACAAACAGGCGGACACCACAATGACAATACTCCTGAGCTTTATATGTCATATTTGATATTCAAGGCATAAGCTTCATATCACAGAAGTTTGGACTTGACTTCAGGCCAAGGACATGTGATGTGTTGACTTAATAAATGGAAGTGGAGCACACTGATAAAAACATAACTGTATAAAAAGATGGCTTGAAGCCACACTAAAGGCTGTTACATAATCTAGTTATGGATGGTCTAAATTACCACGATATAGATACATGTAATTACCCCAATGAACTTCTCAGAGGCTGAACACGGATAAAGGAATTTAAGCAAATGCTGCGTAATAGCCTACCACACCTTACAAACAAAATATTCTGCAATCTATGTACACAATTTAAAAAAAAAAAAAATTATCCCCATCATCAACCAATTTGGGGAATAATTCATGGTGTCTGTCTTGCAAATTAAAGCTTTTTAACAGACAGAGATTTCCCTTTGGCAGAGTTGTACTGTGACGTCAATGCCCTACACAGCCCATTCTTCATGCTTGTATAACCAAGAACTAAGACCATTTTGAAATATGCAAATTAAAAAAGATGTAAATGTAACACTGTCTCATAATAAATTAATACCTGGGGCATTTAACTTGCCATCAAAATGTAATTTCATAACTGTCTATCAGGAATATGGGTGAATGCTATGCCAGAACTTTTCTAAAGTGTATGTAGTCAGTATAAATCAAGAACCAAGATGGGTCGATTTCCCTTTTGAAATTGAAAGAGAGAGAGAGAGAATTAAGGTTTAACGTCGCGTTCAGCAATATTTTAGCTATATAGCCACGATCAAACAAATTCTAAGTACTCAAGCCAATAATTTAGTAATCCAACACATTAAAAGATACACACATTAAAACTTATGCAACAAACCAATTTCGCTCAAATAACCCAAGACACAGTCCTCCCTCACCCAACTAAAAAGATCTTCCAAAGCAGTCGCTGGATAAAGAGAACCTCTTACAATCTTAAAAGTTGAATAATTAAACATGCTATTGCAAATTTACAGGAAGAGCCAAAGATTTTTGTTTGTGAGTGCCAACCTAAACCTGGTTCATCCGACATTAGAACAGATGAATACAACTTACTGTGAGTATGAACAATAGCCAGGATCCAAAGTATTATATTTCATCATCATCATTATCATTCAAAACTGAACTCCCCCTATGATAATCCCTGTAATAATTCAATCACAAGATGTGAAATTTTTCACCATAAAATCTGGACTGATCAAATTTATTAGAACTGCCAAAATGGTAAAAGTCATATAGATAATCCATTATTTCTTCGCTATTTCATTGATTTTAGGGCAATCAAATCATTAGAAGAGCTAACTGCATCTTGTCCCCAAAATTGGGGGTAATTGAATTTTGATGGAGGATTGAATTATTAGAGGGACGAGCTTTCATTGAACCCACCCACTGCCCTCAGGGACATGTCCCCACCTCAGGGGATCTGAACCGACCCTCATACGCCACGGATTAAGAAGTGAAACCCACATGAGCCGACCCTTAAGAAGTGAAACCCACATGAGCTGACCCTCATACGCCACGCATGGCTCATTCACCCCCATGGGTTAGTTTATAGGGATATATATACAGATCGTGTGCACTTTCTATACTACTAATCGCGCATGAGAAGTCGACCCATTCTACTGTAGGGTGCAAGCCTGGCCCATGGAATCTCAGGCAGCGAAAGCCCCAGGTCTCGCGGCCCACCCTATCCCGCGCCACACCTATAGGGATAGGGAGGTCGCGTGCCCTTTCTATACTACTACTCATCGCGCATGCGCAGTCGACCCATTCTACTGTAGGGTGAATGCCTGGCCCATGGAATCTCAGATAGCGAAAACCCCAGGTCTCTCGCCCCAGCCTATCCAGCGCCACACCTATGCGACCCGCTGTGCAGTGAGTAAAGTGGAGGAGGAGGTGTAGGTGAGTATAAAGTGGAGGAGGAGGAGGAGTAGGACACGCCACGGATTATACTAGGGAGATAAACTATTCTATATCATGAATTCCAGCGTGGCGGATTTACTAGGTAGGCCTACCGGTGGGATGGATATAAGAATGTCTGGTGATTGGTGTCTCTTTTTGTTGAGAGGATTGTGAAATCGATCAACTTGGTTCTATAACACAGACTGGTTATAGTCAAGAGTATATGCCGTCATATTGTGTGTAGGAAGGGAGACTATATATAATATGCATGGATGGCGGCATATACTCTGGACGCAACCTCTGCTCGACAACAAATAAAATGTGTATTGTCAAGATGTGACATTGGTGCTGGTAAGCCTTGTGTGCAGAGCAGAGAACAAGTTTTCATAAGTAACGTAGTGGCTACTACTCCTACTGATGACGTCACCAATGACGTTACAGCTGACATGGACCTCCCTCAAGTCGTGGTCTACACCACGAGAGCTTCACTTTGACACCTCACACGACGCATTCGGACCACGGATGGTCCCTCAAACGCACTCCACGCACCCCCAAAATTGCTGCTTTCTAAACTACGGCCAGACTGATCATACGCAAAACTATGAAACCGGACTAGACACCAGTCCAATCCGACGCTACCCCAAGAGAACTTCAAAATAAAACCTCATACGGTCCAATTGGACCACTATGGGTCGATCTCGACCTCTAAACGTCCAATCAAATACTTTTTCTACTGCGCAGATAGACACTTTTCCCACCCCACACCCATTCATTTGGATGCTCCCTCACGAGAGCTTCATGATGACATCTCACACAACCCAATCGGACCAATCGTCCCCAAAGTCTCCAAAACATCCATCCCAGCGCTACTTGCCTAGTGCGCATGCATGCGTCATCAGAATAGAATAGAATATATTTATTACCAAATCAGGCGCCCACGCGGAGCATACAATTATTTATCCCTCCCCCACATGATTAATATGATTATAGGACAATAACAAGAAACGAATTACATTGACTCCATTGTCACGGCGTTGACCCACTGGGGGTGCGGTCTGCCGGAAATGGCTCCATTCCCATCTTCTACCGACAACCACACCCCCACCTGGGCCAGGGACCCACCAGGGATGATGATGATCTTCACTGAGGTCCCCGCGTCTATCAATTAACATACAGTCAGTAGTTTACTGGAATGTTCTGGGGATTCAAAACGAGAGATCCTGAAGGATCTTGGCGCCCACCATTGCCCGATAATTGTAAGCTAATGACAAGAGGATCTTTTTGTCCATTGTTACTAAGACGATTGAGTTGTAACTTTGTTTACAGAATTTCGAATCTGAGCGAAAAAGATCGAAAAAGGGACACCGGAAAACACCAAGATATAATCTTTCTAAGTTTCAGTGGTTTCAAGATTTCCAGAAACTGTACTTATGTCGGTTGTTATAGTACAAGAGAAATAAGCAAAGTTAGTCTGAAAGTGAATGTACATGTACGGAGGATCCTTCGTCTTCGTTTTGTAGTATTTTTATTTTATTTATTTTTTTGCACGTGTCATCATTGGGTACTGGAAGCGAAGAAAAATCTCTTTGACGCTTTGGCATACTTAAGATTTTATAATTAGGAACGAATGCTAATTCTGTTCTGTTTACTGGACTAGTTTGAGATATCTCTTTTAAGATACCATGCTCGACAATAGTAAGATGGTACAATACTTAATACTGTGGTGATCTGGTCCGCGCAGTAATGTTGAAACTTCGAATTTGAAAGTGTCTAAATCCTGATTATTTCCCTTGGATGGAAACATGCAGTAGTTTACAGTTGTCGAGTTGTGACATTGCGTCACAAGAGTGACGTCCCTTCATGTAGCTGACCCGCCGACAGACGAAAGGGTGGAGCAGTTGACTTGCAACTGCATGGACTAAAGAAAACTGATTTAAAATTTGAAGAAATACATTTTAATTCCGAATTATTTGAACTCCTTGATATGGAAGGTGAAGATATGGATATATATATATAGAATATGCCCCACCGTTTCATCCGCCGACTCTTGTGATGCAACGTCGCAACTCGGGAATACCGTATTAATTGGATTTTCGAATCGGACCAAAAAAGGTATCTCGCACAACTAGGCCCCATGTAGGACCTGTGAACCAAATTTCAGAAAGATCCATGAAATATTTCCTGAGAATTCACGATAACAATGTTTCAAGGGGAAATTTAAGATGGCCACCTGGCAGCCATACTGGATTTTCGAATCGGACCAAAAAAGGTGTCTTGCACAACTAGACCCCAAGGTGAACCTGTGTAGCAAATTTGAGAAAGATCCATGCAGTACTGAGAAATGATAACTAAGTTTCATGGGGAAATCCAAGATGGCTGCCTGGTGGCCATATTGGATTTTCGAATCGGAACAGAAAAGGTTTCTTGCACAACTAGACCCCAAGGGGAACCTGTGTACCAAATTTGAAAAAGATCCATGCAGTAGGTCCTGAGAAATCGCGGTAACAAAGTTTCATGGGGAAATCCAAGTTGGCTGCCTGGTGGCCATATTGGATTTTCGAATCGGAACAGAAAAGGTTTCTTGCACAACTAGACCCCAAGGGGAACCTGTGTACCAAATTTGAAAAAGATCCATGCAGTAGTTCCTGAGAAATCGCGGTAACAAGGTTTCATGGGGAAATCCGAGATGGCTGTCTGGTGGCCATATTGGATTTTCGAATCGGAACAGAAAAGGGTTGTTGCACAACTAGACCCCAAGTGGAACCTGTGTACCAAATTTGAAAAAGATCCATGCAGTAGTTCCTGAGAAATCGCGGTAACAAAATTTCATGGGGAAATCCAAGATGGCTGCCTGGTGGCCATATTGGATTTTCGAATCGGAACAGAAAGGTTTCTTGCACAACTAGACCCCAAGGGGAACCTGAGTAGTAATGTAAGCGTAAATGGAGTCACATTGACCTCAGAAATTTGCATATTAGGGAGGTCACGGGAGGGTCACAGAGGTCAAATGCAATATAGTTCCGGCAGAAAGACCAAAAGCTACCTCCAATCCAGGAGAGTTCCAATTGCTGCAGAGGATGTATTCAGGATGTATTCATCCGCGGTGATGCGGTTTGGCCGCGGTTTTGGCGGTGATTCGGTCTCGGGAAAAAGCTTCCGCGGAGAAAAAGTAGTCCCTAGATAAATGGTCCGATGGGGTCGAGTGAGGTATCAAAGTGAAGCTTATGTGAAGGGGCATCTAATGGGCTGGGTGAGGGGTTGACATATCGGGCTTCTGCGCATGCGCGGTGGCCGAAGGGTATGAAAATAGCCTTTTTGGAGCTAGGGGAGCCCCTAGTGGACCGATGGGGTCGAGTGAGGTATCAAAGTGAAGCATTCATGAAGGGGCATCTAATGGACTGGTTGTGGGGTTGAATTATGGTCATTCTGCGCAAGCGCGGTGGCCCAAGGGTATGAAAATAGACGTTTTGGCATCTAGGGAAGCCCCTAATGGACCAATGGGGTCGAGTGAGGTATCGATGTGAAGCATTCGTGAAGGGGCATCTGATGGGATGGGTGTGGGGTTAAATTAGGGTCATTCTCCGCATGCGCGGTGGCCCAAGGGTATGGAAATAGACGTGCTGGAGCTAGGGGAGCCCCTAATGGACCAATGGGGTCGAGTAAGGTATCAAAGTGAAGCTTATGTGAAGGGGCATCTGATGGACTGGGTGTGGGGTTGAAATAGCGGCATTCTGCGCATGCGCGGTGGCCGAAGGGTATGAAAATAGCCTTTTTTGTAGCTAGGGGAGCCCCTAGTGGACCGATGGGGTCGAGTGAGGTATCAAAGTGAAGCATTCATGAAGGGGCATCTAATGGACTGGGTGTGGGTTTGAATTAGGGTCATTCTGTGCATGCGCGGTGGCCCAAGGGTATGAAAATAGACGTTTTGGCATCTAGGGAAGCCCCTAATGGACCAATGGGGTCGAGTGAGGTATCGATGTGAAGCATTCGTGAAGGGGCATCTGATGGGATGGGTGTGGGGTTAAATTAGGGTCATTCTCCGCATGCGCTGTGGCCCAAGGGTATGGAAATAGACGTGTTGGAGCTAGGGGAGCCCCAAATGGACCAATGGGGTCGAGTAAGGTATCAAAGTGAAGCTTATGTGAAGGGGCATCTGATGGACTGGGTGTGGGGTTGAAATATCGGCATTCTGCGCATGCGCGCGGTGGCCGAAGGGTATGAAAATAGCTTTTTGGAGCTAGAAGGAGCCCTAATGGACCAATGGGGTCGAGTAGAGGTATCGATGTGAAAGCATTCGTAAAGGGGCATCTGATGGGCTGGGTGTGGGGTTAAATTAGGGTCATTCTGCGTACTTTTTGATGGCCCAGGAGGTATGTAAATAGACGTGTGGAGCTAGGGGAGCCCCCTAATGGTCCAATGGGGTTGAGTGAGGTATCAAAGTGAAGCCTAGGTGAAGAGGGGTATTCAGGCAATGGGGTGGGTGCATGTAAAATTTTTCCTGAAAAAAAAAACGGAAAACGGACTTTATCGAAAAACCTGGGAAAATGCCTATATGGGGTATGGGTGGTATATAGGTCGCCGGGCTTAACGGGGCTCGCCTGTCAATAGAGTTATCTCCCCCTAGTTCCAGGGTGGGTGTATGTAAAAATTTTCCTGAAAAAATACGGAATACGGACTTTATCCTAAATTACGGGAAAATGCCTATATGGGGTATGGGAGGTATAGGACCATCCTGGGAAACCTACTTCTCCACATTTGCGGTATAGGTTGTGGGGTCTCGTTTTCTTAGTCTCGTCAAAACAAACATGATAAGAAGTGTCCCGGAGCGAAACGGTGAAATTTTTGAAAAAAGTCACCGAGCCTCATATAGTCCCATACTAGGGTATAGTACCGATGTTTGTCCCCCCTGGGAAACGTACTTCTATACATTTGCGGTAGGGTTGTGGGGTCTCGTTTTACTCGTCTCGTCATGTAGAACACGATAGGAAGTGTCCCCGTGCGAATCGGTGAAATTTTTGAAAAAGTACGATATAGCCCCATATAGACATATATATATAAATATATATTCCCATACTGGGGTATAGGACCGATGTTTGTCCCCCTGGGAAACCCACTTCTCCACATTTGCGGTAGGGTTGTGGGGTCTCGTTTTTCACGTCTCGACATTTAGAGCACGATGGGTAGGGTTGCGGAGCGAATTGGTGAAATTTTTGAAAAAAGTCACCAAGGCCTGGGTAGGCCCATAGGCCTATACTGCATGGCTATGGGTGTATAGGGCCATACGGGGTGGACATGTTGGAGTCTAGGTGAGTCCCTGGTGGTCCAATGGGGTCGAGTGAGGTCTTATTTTGAAGCTCTCGTGCAGGAGCATCCGACTGGGCTAATGGTTCGTCCGTGTTCAATAGTCTGCGCATGCGCAGTCTGGCCGTAGTATAGAAAACAGGCATTTTGGGTGCTATGTAGGGGTGTGTTTGGGTTAGAGATGGGCTAATCACGGTTCGAATGGGTCGTGTGAGGTGTCAAAGTGAAGCTTGTGTGGGGTAGAGTCAGAATGGTGTGTTTTTGAATGCAAGTCGCGTCAATCTGCGCATGCGCAGTTGGTTGTATTAAGTAAAGTGGCCATTTTGGGGCAGTACATGAAGGTGTTTGGGGTAGAGATGGACCGCTATGGGTCCGAATGGGTCGTGGAGGGCGTCAAAGTGAAGCTTGTGTGGGGTAGAGTCAGAATGGCGTGTTTTTGAATGCAAGTCGCGTCAATCTGCGCAGGCGCAGTTGGTTGTAGTAAGTAAAGTGGCCATTTTCGGGCAGTACATGAAGGTATTTGGGATCGAGATGGGCTATTCACGGTTCGAATGCGTCCTGGAAGGTGTCATCTTGTAGTTCTCGGGGTGTACATTCCGATTTGAGGGATGTTCGCGTCATCTGTGACGTCATCGGTACGAGTAGTAGCGACCATCCGCGGTCCAAATGGACCGTGTGAGGTGTCATCTTGTAGCAACGCCCACCAACACCATTCTTAATGCTTCAACGCCCTGGTGAAATAGCTCAGAAGCTCTGATATTCCATGGAATTGTCACTAATTCTTCGAAATGCAGTGATGCCCGTCAACGCCTGTCGTTACACCTTAACACTGTAACATAACGCCATGATATAGACCAGAGAGAGAACAACAACAGCAACAACAACAAGGATGACACATGAAAGAACAACAACAACAACAAGAAGTTTTTTTCATATAGTTTATTCTCCCCAATGTTACATCATACCCACGCTGGGGGAGCCGCGTTGGGTATATTTACAATTCAAGAAGATTCTTATCCAATCAGAAGCCACCATTTGCATGTTTCATATTCGTTCCTGTCCGTTAGATGTATTCTTGTCCAATCAGAAGTCTCCATTTCAGAAAGTGCCATCTGAACCGTTTATTCTAATCATCGTCGGGCATGCCAGGATACCGTTGAGGCAACATATCCTCAGATAGTTGTTTGCGCATTCTGAGTATCTATCAGTGCGTGGGTGAATACTTTCATCCGATGGAGGTGGTGGTCAGTTTAACCACGAAGAACGCAACATTGGTCATTATCTCCACTATCCACTTGGTGTTACAATTCAAGAAGACTCTTGTCCAATTAGAGGCCACCAATTGCATCTGTCATATTCGTTCCTGTCCGTTAGATGTATTCTTGTCCAATCAGAAGTCTTCATTTCAGAAAGTTCCATCTTCGGCCATGTTCGCTTTTAACCGTTTATTGTAATCATCATCGGGCAGCCCAGGATACCGTTGAGGCAACATATCCTCAGATAGTTGCATGTGCATTCTGAGTATCTATCAGTGCCTGGGTGAATACATTCACCCGATGGGTTGGTCGGTCAGCTTGGTCACGAAGAACGTAACATTGGTCAGACTGTCCACTGTCCACTTGGTGTTGGGGCGTTGTTGTTGGGCCCATTCCAAGGGATCCACGGTGTTCAGTTTCTCCAGCATCGTCTCTAGCGACACTCGGTTAATGATGGTAAACGGTTGGTCAAATACCTGGATGTTACTGCTGGGGTAAAAGTATCGGACTTGGACTGTCTCCTTATGCTGCAGCACATAACCAAACGCCAGATTCAATTTGAAGGCCGTAGTTTGATCTTTGAAGATGGCTTCTACGTAGCTACGTAGACGGGCGAGGCCGGTCAGTCGGAAATTGTAGATATCTTGAATAGGGCGATGACGATGGAAACAGTGCCGTATCATGGACCAATGGCGCCGATAGATGTCACTCACTGGATGGGCGCCCTGTAAGAGATCGCTAGGAACATTTATGGGCTCGTCTAGAAAATGTTCGATGTTGTCAGGCGTATGACTCGAAACCGTAACGGTGGAGTCCGGCTGGATATCCAGGCTCTGAACTGTGGGTATAGACGGGCTCTCCTTCATCGCATCACCAGTGGCATTCGTCTCCCCGGGCTCATCTTCACTAGGTCTGACCTTCCGCGGCTCCTCTTCAGTAGGAAGTTGTCGCACATGCTATGGTACCGGGGCATGAATCAACCGTTGGTGTCGCAGCAAGTGACTGCGTCGTTTGAAGAGTTGACCACAACCGTTACATTGTTCCGTCGCGCCCTCGTGGAATGAGCGTTCGTGGCACAATAAATGATCCTCCCGATTGAATGACCGTGCGCAGGTTGTACAAGTATACCGAGCATCGTTGTGGGTGGAGGCCTCGTGGCGTCGTAAATTATCTAGACGAGTAAACAGCTTCTGGGAAGTTGTGCAAGTGAACATCTTGGTGGTTGACAGAGTGTCTGATGAAACGTCCAGGCCGCTTCCCTTTTATAGCACGCTAGCTGGTGATCTATTTTTAGCACACTCAGTTCAACTATCCCCAAGTCGAGGGCCGAGCCGTGACATCTTCGATAACCTCCGTGTCTCTTCGGTCACCTCCGTACCGTCAACGATCAACATGTAGACATATAGAGTATGTACGGCATATTATGGTATTCATCAGTGCATGAGTGACGCATTCAGCCGATGGGGGTGGTCGGTCAGCTTGGTAACGAAAAACGTAACATTGGTCAAACTCTCCACTGTCCACTTGGTGTTGGGGCGTTGTTGTTGGGCCCATTCCAAGGGATCCACGGTGTCCAGTTTCTCCAGCATCGTCTCTAGCGACACTCGGTTAATGATGGTAAACGGTTGGTCAAATACCAGGATGTTACTGCTCGGGTAAAAATATCGGACTTGGACTGTCTCTTTATGCTGCAGCACATAACCAAACGCCAGATTCAATTTGAAGGCCGTAGTTTGATCTTTGAAAATGGCTTCTACGTAGCTACGTAGACGGGCGAGGTCGGTCAGTCGGAAATTGTAGATATCTTGAATAGGGCGATGACGGTAGAAACAGTGCCGGATCATGGGCCAATGGCGCCGATAAATGTTACTCACTGGATGGTCTTCGTGTAACAGATCGCTGGGAACATTTATGGCTTCGTCCACGAAGTGTGCTTTGCCCTCCACGTCGTACAAAATCTGGCCCAAGGTCTTGTCGTTGGAATTTGACTGTTGAATTAGGGCGACATCATCATCGGCCCTCGTGCGATGGGTGGGAGTTCCCCCTGTTTCGATATTGATGCCTACAGGCTCTTCTATCTGCAAACGTGGCTGCGGAACAGGGTGTCGTGTGCGTTGGTGTCGCAGCAACTGACTGGTCAGTTTGAAAAGCCGACCACATTCTTCGCATGGACGCTTGGGTACTTCATGGCGTGCACGTGTGTAGCGCTCTAAATGATCCGGGCGCTGAAACGACAGTGTACATATC
>JAVTVY010013620.1:0-50929 GCA_036873755.1 Hanleya hanleyi
GACACGTAGGGTCTTTCAAGGGGTATTCGCCCGAGATGTGTTTCCATTAGACCGTGTGTATCCTGCTGCTTACGTTCTCAACACGGACCCGATGGAGCGACCCGGTGAACATTGGGTGGCCGTGTACTTGACAGAACAGCAGGGCGAATACTTTGACCCGGACGGCCTGCCACCCCTCCATCCCGATTTAACAGACTTCATGGATCAAGGCACAGAGGCGTGGTGTTGGAACAGTCAAACGTTGCAAAGCCTGACCAGTAGCGTGTGCGGACAATATTGCTTGTTTTACCTGTACCATCGATGCCGGGGAAGGACCTTATCTACCATCGTACAGATGTTTGACAAGTACCCCAAGGCCGAGGACCGCGATGTACTCGTATATGACTGGGCCGCCCATCATTTCAATGTACAAGTCCCGTTCTGGGCTTGAATTCTTTCAATGTACACACGCCCGCTGTTCTGGGCTTAAGTTTAAAAGCCCCCTGTTCTGGGCTTCAGTTTACAAGCCCCCCTGTTCTGGGCTTCAGTTTACAAGCCCCTTGTTCTGGGCTTCAGTTTTCACGTGGTTGTTCTCACGTTGTTGTTGTTCACTGAATAAAAAATGAGATCTCACCAAAAAACCCTGTCTTGTGTGTATTATTCATAATGCATCAATGCCCATTGTGGAGATTCAGTCAAACTGAAATCAGTGGTGTAGGATGGGGCCAAAATGTAACCCATCAAGGTTAGAATGCAAGCGCACTATAGTAAAAATAGAGAGGCCAATGAAATCAGCCCACAGACCAAGTACGTGTTTCTGGTCTAGGTTTGGAGCAGGCATTTCATTGAGGGACGTGTATACGGTGAGTGAAGACTCGTCCAACACGTATAGATGAAGTTGATGACTATAATTTCTATGTTGTCGATTTAATCTCTCCCTACATTGACGCGCGCGCTGCGGTGGGGGGCCGGGGCCCGCCGGGGCCGGAAAAGTTGGAGATCGTTTTAGTGAAAACCGGAAGTGACGTCACACACTTGCGCAGACCCACTACACACCACGTGAACGCCATTGTAGAAAAAAACCAGTACATGACAGACACAGACGAGTCTAGACATTTGCCCAAGGTCTGCGCCCCAGTGACCACATCCCGATAAAATGGCCAGTTTTCGACACCGGATGTGCCGCCATCTTGAACATACGTGCCGCCATCTTGGATATGTCCCATAATGCACCGGGTCAAAATACTCGCTTCTGATTGAACGAGAGCTCCGTGGCGGATTTGAAATACTCGCTTCTGATTGGACGAGAGCTCCGCATTGCATCTGCGCATGCGCAGAATGATATTCTACCGCACACCCAACCCATCAGATATCCCTTCACCTAGGCTTCACTTTGATACCTCACTCGACCCCATTGGACCATTAGGGGCTCCTAAGCTCCAACACGGCTATTTCCACCGCCAGGCCACCGCGCGGCCGAATGGCGACAACGGCCGAGCCACACTAGTCAGTCAGATGCCTCCTCACATAGGCTTGACTTTGATACCTCATTCGACCCCATTGGACCATTCGTAGCTCCCCTAGCTCCAACACGGATATTTTCATACCCTTGGGCCACCGCGCATGCGCAGAATGCCGATAGTTCAACCCCACACCCAGCCCATTAGATGCCCCTTCACATAGGCTTTACTTTGATACCTCACTCGACCCCATCGGCCCATTAGAAACCCCGCTCGATCCCAAAACGTCTATTTTCATACCCTTGGGCCACCGCGCATGCGCAGAATGGTGACAACGGCCGAGCCACTAGTCCAGTCAGATGCCTCCTCACATAGGCTTGACTTTGATACCTCACTCGGCCCCCATTGGACCATTCGTGGCTCCCTAGCTCAACTTTGGCTGTTTTCATACCCTTGGGCCACCGCGCATGCTGGAGCCAGCCTTCAGTTCAAACCCGCTTCCAGCCATCAGATGCCCCCTCACCCTAAGAAGCTCACATTGAGACCTCACTCGACCCCACTGGACCAGTAGTAATTCCCTAGCTCCAAAACGGCTGTTTCCATACCCTTAGGCCACGAGTTATCTCGCCCCGCGTCAGTGTGTGCAGATGGCGCTATGATCTGACGCCGTGATGTGGAAAGAGGCGTCACACCATCCTGGAGCCGCCATTTTGTTGTTGATTTTCTGCGGAGATGCAGGACAATAAACGCTCGACCCCTAGGGTGGTACAAGATGCTAGACTGATCCACCGTTTTTCTACAATCCGCCATTTAAACCCACCACCACCTCCACCACCCACAGGCCGCCATTTGGTCCCACCACCTCCACCACCACAAGCCGCCATTTTGGTCCCACCACCTCCACCACCCACAAGCCGCCATTTTGGTCCCACCACCTCCACCACCCACAAGGCCGCCATTTTGGTCCCACCACCTCCACCACCCACAAGGCCGCCATTTTGGTCCCACCACCTCCACCACCCACAAGGCCGCCATTTTGGTCCCACCACCTCCACCACCCACAATGACCCCTGTGACAGAATACTCGCTTCTGATTGGCTGTCGCTGTGATGTCACAGAGGTCATATGCAAATTTCTGAGGTCAATGTGACTCAATTTACTTATGACGCTATTTCAACCCCACACCCAGCCCATCAGATGCCCCTTCACGAATGCTTCACTTTGATACCTCATACAACTCCATTGGCCCATTAGGGACTGCCCTAGCTCCAACACGGCTATTTTCATACCCTTGGGCCACCACGCATGCGCAGAATGCCGATATTTCAACCCCACACCCAGCCCATTAGATGCCCCTTCACATAAGCTTCACTTTGATACCTCACTCGACCCCATCGGACCATTTTATCTAGGGACTACTTTTTCTCCGCGGAAGCTTTTTCCCGAGACCGAATCACCGCCAAAACCGCGGCCAAACCGCATCACCGCGGATGAATACATCCTGAATACATCCCCTGCAGCAATTGGAACTCTCCTGGATTGGAGGTAGCTTTTGGTCTTTCTGCCGGAACTATACTGCACTTGACCTCTCTCTCCGCCACGTGGCCGCCACAAATTATGCAAATTTCTGAGGTCAAACGTGTTCAATTTACTCTTTATATACTACTGACAGAGTTTAACTCTGTGACCTTTACTGCTTCCAATCCAATCTTCTTACCTTTCTACTAACTGATATCTATAGTATCACCCTGCTGGACGTAACCATTTCTTCAAACGAAGATATAACAATTGCTTGTGAAACGTTTCTACTTCTCTACGTGGGATAATGGATGTTTCAGATCCACAGAGTGCGCAGGGTCCCCAAGACAAACTGTCAGGCTACTGGGAACGCACTCGGGCACTGATCCTGGCCAACGAGGGAGTTCGATTCAACCGGTCACCTTGTCTGGATCAAGGAGGTTGGAAAGGAAGACCTGTAATGACAACCAAAGCAAATTAATGCAATACTGACATATAATTCTTTGAGCAGGTATACAGGATTCAAATCGTGGTAGCGTACAATCCCTGCAAAGAAGATCCCTACTCTATGAATTATCTGTACTCTTATAGTTATCATTAACCGAAGTTCAATAGAAAATATATACAAAATAGATAGCCCTAGCTATTTCGCGAGCAGGCCTGGTCGCAGCCACAGTCTGGTCACGACCGGTTCTCTCATGGATGGGTCCAGCTTCTATCTTCCTTCCCCAGGGCTTTGCAGTAGGATCCAGCGTCTATCTTCCTTCCCCAGGTATACGTGGAAAGGTCCAGCGTCTGTCTTCCTTCCCCAGGTCTTCGTTCACTCCCGTATGGATGAACACTGCGTCGTGTCTCGTCTTACACGACTAGGCTCCTCCGTGGTTATGTCCGACGTGTGTCTTCCTTCCCCCGGTCTTCTTCCCTCGGGTGGTATGGACTTCTCGTCGTCGTCGTGTCTCGTCTTACACGACTAGGACCCTCCAAGCGTTGATAACCGTCAATGGATGCGGACGGCCTGGGCACGACAGTACTATCACAGTACAAAGGCTTCTACGGCACCGGCCCGTCTCTCTGTAACACCGCAGGACTATTCAACTGCACGGCTCACCACAGCAGCAGACGGCACCCCTCGTAGGAATACACCCCAGGCTTCAGCGACCCCGCTCACGGCGACTCACTCCGCGGCCCGGCTCCAAGGATGAATCATCAAGGCTAGAGTTCACGGCTACACGGTCCACATAGGATCGGACATCGATAACACACGGTGGATAGGCAGGTACCTGATCTAGTAACCCTCTTCCTATACTACTGTATGGGCACCTGGAATCGGCACCCTCCTTCTATACTACTGTATGGTCAACTGGTATAGGAATCCTCCTTCTATACTACTGTATGGTCAGCTGGTATAGGAACCCTCCTTCTATACTACTGTATGGTCATCCGCAATAGATGGGCATCTAGTCAAAGATTCCCCCTTATATACTACTGTATGAGACAGTAGTAATCTATGATTGGCCGTGAATTACTCAATATATGTACAGGGTGGTGAGAGACTATACTTATGGAGGCGTGAATGAATAATCGTTTATCGTACGATTGACTGGGTAGATGTATATTTATCAAGCTATAGGCTCGAACCTATAGCTTGTGGGTGTTAGCGTGAATATATTTCAACCTGTACGTTGTGTATTTAAGTACGTGTGTGCATGAATAATTGTTTAGGTAGGAACTGTGTATGATTTGCCTAGCTATAGCCTCTTCACAGAGACGAGCGTCTCCTACCGGGTGCAGCTTAATCGATACCGTAAAGGTATGGCCGTGCTATCAACATTAACGCCGTTAGTTAATTCCCAGAGCTGAGCCTGCACTATCGTACAGTAGAGATTAGGAATAACCATTGACGATAAGTGTCTATACTCTTAACTCCCAGCGCAATACCCAAACAACTGTGCGATACGGTTGAAATAGGTAGAGATCGAAGTAGAGTAAACACAGCCCGGACGTGTGATTGTAAGTGAGTGTAAATGTATGCAATGATGTTATAGGATTCGGCGGCGGCACTTCTCCAATTCGGCGACCTGGTCGCGGCCCGGCGGCGGCACAAATTCGGCGGCGGCACTTCTCCAATTCGGCGACCTGGTCGCGGCCCGGCAATGTATTGGATTTCTTCTCCCCAATAGATTTTGCGTGTGCTCTCACCTCGATGTTTCTGCTGGTCTCTCGTCGTTTCAGCGGGAGTCCGGCTTATATAGGGCTACCGCTCTTCTGTGGATAAAGGTAGAAACAGAACGTCGAAGATACCAGCGCCCTCTTTACTGTCAAATTACAACACTTCCCGATCAGTTTATCTGGACTTCGCTGGATAAATATGGCTATGGAGGAACAAACCATAATTCATAACGGACGTAACTGGTAAATCTCAGCTTCCAACTCTCTCTGGTTAATTCATACGACGACCGCAAAGTTCACTGTCCTAATCTGCATATTCTCTGAAACCGACTTCCGGATTCCTGACTGACGTCATCTACAGCGAAGCAAGTAGCTCACCAGGGTCCCTTTTACCGTCCCGACTGATCGTTTGAGATAACTTCACTGGGATTTCGAGGCATTGTCTGTCTCCCGGATTATTATAGTTCATTCTAGGAAAATTACAGCGTTGAATTCCATCAGGTAAGTGAACCGCACACATAAACACAATGTAACTTTCGATTTCACATAGTCACGTATCAGAACACAAGCAGTGATTTATTAAAGGGGATCCCAAGGGGTCGTTGTCATTCTGCACTTTCGTTACACTACCCCCGCCTTCGAAGAACATGACGCCCTCGTCATGGCTCTCGTCACGCTACCAGCAGCACGGGAGTGCAGAACAGAACATATGTACAACGTATATACAACAAAATTACAGGACGACGGTCCTCTTGACTTCCTGACCAAGTCGTCGTCACCTGCAATGGACATCAGGTCCACAGCAGGCCACAGCTGTCTCTTGCTGGAGTCATGCATCATGCATCTGAGGCAGTAAAGCCTCGGGATCACCCATCCGGTGTCCGTCGCCCACCGGAGTACCTGCAGGTCGGCCCTGCCCCACAGATCATCCCTCGACGATCACGGTCATCAACCGTATTTCCCCGACCATACGGTCGTGCATCTCCTGTCCACTTGCAGGCTAAAACGTAGTCATTAAAGCGCCTCGGTCGCTGGACACGACGTCCACGAGTCGTTCGTGGAGGACCCCACGTCTCCGGCAAGGCCATCTGCTCTTCCGAAGGAGGCGACTCGACATCAACAGGGGGATCAGGCGGTAATCCAACCTCGTAATCTGCCAATCTTGGAGGACGCCGGGTTCTCCGTCCACTTCTCGTCTGCCGAGGTGCTGGGGATATCACTACGGCTGGATGCTCCACCGGATATGGGAAGACCGTCGCGGGCTCCGAGTCGTTCTCAGACTCGACATCACCATCATTCTCTGTAGACTCAGTGGTCTCACTATCCGACGTCTCTCTGGGGTAGAAGGGCTTAAGAAGATCATGATGGACTACACGGAGGCCACCAGCCTCGTCGGCGATGCGATATGTCACATCATTCAGGGCTTCTGTCACAACAAAAGACCCTCTCAAGCAAACCTGATCACCAGGCTTGTAACTGTGAGGAAAAGTTCTTGTATCGTCCACCACCAGTTGAAACGTGGATGCCGCCAAAGATGTTTTTGGTGGATCCTGCGGTCGGGAACCATCTTGTCGACGACCTTCAGGGCAAGTCGCTCGATAATGGTCATGTTTACCGCACGTCCAGCACCTTGGTGTCCAGTCTCGGTTGCTGTATGGTCGTTGTCGGCCACGCCTATGCCCCCATCTCGACCGGTATCGTCGTGGTTGTTGCTGTCGCGGTGATTCAGTGTCTCGCAGAATCTGTTCCAATAACCGCTTCATTTCTCTCAGATGCTGAGTCTCCGTTCCCATCTTTTTCTCGGCATGAACAGCTCTGGTTGTTGCCCATGTTTCATGTCGACGATATCTCTTGAATGCTTCCAGTTCCACAGCCGCATGTACTGCCGCATCCAAGTTCTTGGGTCGTGTCTGCCAGACTTGAAATCGCAGCTCATCACCGATGGCGTCCAGGAATTGATCCTTGGCTAGAGTATCCTGAACATCGTCTCCGGCGTCGGGATAGGCCAGCTGTGCCAGGCGGATTAGTGCTTGAGCCAAGCCCGGAAGGTGTTCGTCCCCCTCGCGGTGTCTAGACCTCAGCTGTGCCTTGTACATATCCATCTGATTTGGCGGGGCAAAACGCTTCTCCAAGGCTTCCTTCAAGCGATCGTAGTCGGTACTTCCTTGTGCAGACTTAAGGCTGGCTAACACCTGTTGCGCTGACCCCCGTAAGGCGACGGCTAGGTATTGACCCTGTTTCTGGTAGGTCCATCCATTGATCACGGCGCAGTGCCCGAAGTGAGCCAAATAATCCCGCCATGGCGTGGTACCATCGTAAGTAGCGGCCTTCACCATTGTCGTCTTCGGCCGTCTAGGTTCCCCCATGGGCGTGGACGCCTGCAACGGGTGGTCCCATGAAACTGAAGGTGGTTCGTCCCGGCGTCTTCTTGGCGGTGATTCATCTCGCCTCGACGTCGTCCCCGATGCGGCTCCGTCACGACCCCGTTCCAGTCCGGCCGGCCCAGAATGACTGTAATCTTCAACATTCGGTTGAGTCATCTCGGCACCGGCACTTTGATTTCTCAGTATCATCGACATCTGTCCCATCATGGAGGTCATCGATGTACACAAGACGTGGATGGCGCTACGATGGTCTTCTACCTCTCGTCTCAGGTCAACGTCAGGCTGCACGTCTTCTGGCTCACACCCTCTACTAGTTGGTCGATCTTCAGTAGCAATCACCGTTGAAGGTTGAGGCGTCAGGTCAGCCGGGGGTGCCAAAAGCACCGATTCTAGTTCCTGTGTGGACAAATCAAGAAGATTTTCGTAACCCAGTGTCGCCGTAGTTGATCGTCCGGAAGCCACGCCTTCTCCCGTCTCACGTCGTTCCCGTGGACTCGGCGTCGTGGAGTATTTCGGTCGGGCTCCTCTTCCATCAGATGGTTGGCCCCGGGCTCCCGGTTGTCGTAACTCGGCGCCGAAATCTCCAGTTATACTCATGGTTGTCTGGTCCGGATCTATGCTATCCGCCAGGCTTGGTCTCCTTTCCTTCGTCTCCCAGAAGTTGGCCATCCCACCGCTGCCACCAGTTGAAACGTTTTTACTTCTATACGTGGGATAATGGATGTTTCAGATCCACAGAGTGTGCAGGGTCCCCAAGACAAACTGTCAGGCTACTGGGAACGCACTCGGGCACTGATCCTGGCCAACGAGGGAGTTCGATTCAACCTGTCACCTTGTCTGGATCAAGGAGGTTGGAAAAGAAGACCTGTAATGACAACCAAAGCAAATTAGTGCAATACTGACATATACTTCTTTGAGCAGGTATACAGGATTCAAATCGTGGTAGCGTACAATCCCTGCAAAGAAGATCCCTACTCTATGAATTATCTGTACTCTTATAGTTATCTTTAACCGAAGTTCAATAGAAAATATATACAAAATAAATATAGCCCTAGCTATTTCGCGAGCCGGCCTGGTCACAGCCACAGTCTGGTCACGACCGGTTCTCTCATGGATGCGTCCAGCTTCTATCTTCCTTCCCCAGGGCTTTGCAGTAGGATCCAGCGTCTATCGTCCTTCCCCAGATATACGTGGTAAGGTCCAGCGTCTAGCTTCCTTCCCCAGGTCTTCGTTCACTCCCGTATGGATGAACACTACGTCGTGTCTCGTCTTACATGACTAGGCCCCTCCGTGGTTATGTCCGACGTGTGTCTTCCTTCCCCCGGTCTTCCTCCCTCGGGTAGTATGGACTTCTCGTCGTCGTCGTGTCTCGTCTTACACGACTAAGCCCCTCCAAGCGTTGATAACCGTCAATGGATGCGGACGGCCTGGGCACGACAGTACTATCACAGTACAAAGGCTTCTACGGCACCGGCCCGTCTCTCTGTAACATCGCAGGACTATTCAACTGCACGGCTCACCACAGCAGCAGACGGCACCCCTCGTAGGAATACTTCAGCGACCCCGCTCACGGCGACTCACTCCGCGGCCCGGCTCTAAGGATGAATCATCAAGGCTAGAGTTCACGGCTACACGGTCCACATAGGATCGGACATCAATAACACACGGTGGATAGGCAGGCACCTGGTCTAGTAACCCTCCTCCTATACTACTGTATGGGCACCTGGAATCGGCACCCTCCTTCTATACTACTGTATGGTTAACTGGTATAGGAACCCTCCTTCTATACTACTGTATGGTCAGTTGACCCTTGAACCCTCTCTGTATACTACTGCAGGGTCTTCCGCAATTGATAGGCATCAGGTCTAGGATTCCCCCTCTATATACTACTGTATGAGACAGTAGTAATCTATCATTGGCCGTGAATTACTCAATATATGTACAGGGTGGTGAGAGACTATGCTTATGGAGGCGTGAATGAATAATCGTTTATCGTACGATTGACTGGGTAGATGTATATTTATCAAGCTATAGGCTCGAACCTATAGCTTGTGGGTGTTAGCGTGAATATATTTCAACCTGTACGTTGTGTATTTAAGTACGTGTGTGCATGAATAATTGTTTAGGTAGGAACTGTGTATGATTTGCCTAGCTATACCCTCTTCACAGAGACGAGCGTCTCCTACCGGGTACAGCTTAATCGATACCGTAAAGGTATGGCCGTGCTATCAACACTAACACCGTTAGTTAATTCCCAGAGCTGAGCCTGCACTATCGTACAGTAGAGATTAGGAATAACCATTGACGATAAGTGTCTATACTCTTAACTCCCAGCGCAATACCCAAACAACTGTGCGATACGGTTGAAATAGGTAGAGATCGAAGTAGAGTAAACACAGCCCGGACGTGTGACTGTAAGTGAGTGTAAATGTATGCAATGATGTTATAGGATTCGGTTGGCGGCATTTCTCCAATTCGGCGACCTGGTCGCGGCCCGGCGGCGGCACAAATTCGGCGGCGGCACTTCTCCAATTCGGCGACCTGGTCGCGGCCCGGCAATGTATTGGATTTCTTCTCCCCAATAGATTTTGCGTGTGCTCTCACCTCGATGTTTCTGCTGGTCTCTCGTCGTTTCAGCGGGAGTCCGGCTTATATAGGGCTACCGCTCTTCTGTGGATAAAGGTAGAAACAGAACGTCGAAGATACCAGCGCCCTCTTTACTGTCAAATTACAACACTTCCCGATCAGTTTATCTGGACTTCGCTGGATAAATATGGCTATGGAGGAACAAACCATAATTCATAACGGACGTAACTGGTAAATCTCAGCTGCCAACTCTCTCTGGTTAATTCATACGACGACCGCAAAGTTCACTATCCTAATCTGCATATTCTCTGAAACCGACTTCCGGATTCCTGACTGACGTCATCTACAGCGAAGCAAGCGAGGTCCACCAGGGCCCCTTTCACCGTCCCGACTGATCGCTTGAGATAGCTTCACCGGGATTTCGAGGCATTGTCTGTCTCCCGGATTATTATAGTTCATTCTAGGAAAATTACCATGGGCCACTATGCATACGTGAAGGCGCATCCCCCTGGGTGGATGGGTGTTAGGAATATCGTCATTCTGCGCATGCGCAGGCAGGCCGTAGTATGGAAATAGACATTTTGAGGCCGATATGGACCACTGTTGGTCCGAATGAGTCTAGGGAAGTGTTATTTTCGGGGTGTAGACCACGGGGTGTAGACCACGACTTAACGGGGTATCCACGTCATCTGTGACGTCATCAGTGAGAGTAGTAGCGAAAGCGGGAGTTTCGGAGGTGCGATGGAGTGCATTTGGAGTAGATAACGGCCTATTTTTCCATCCAACTACCTGGTAGAGTTACCTGTGAGTGTGAGTGTATGCGCGCGTGTGAGTGAGTGAGTGAGTTAGTGAGTGAGTGAGTGAGTGAGTGAGTGTGAGTGAGTGAGTGAGTGAGTGAGTGAGGCGCGCACAACGCCCGTGAGGCGTCCCCAACGCCCGTCTTAACGCATGGACGCATTAACGACGGTGAGTGAGTGAGTGAGTGAGTGGTCATATAAGGTCGTTTGTACACCATTAGCCTCAGTCTGTATCCATCCTTTGACCGGGTACCATGTCAAGTACATGTCCGTTCTGTCAAAAGACACTCTCTCGTCGCGACAATATGCTCAGATATATGCGTCTAACGCATAGACAAGAGACACCACCAAGTCCCGCTATAGGTCCACCAAGTGGCGTAGAACATCCTTATACGATGACGGTGAGCGGCCCCACGGGGTGTGGAAAGACGTCCTGGGTGATGAAGTTCTTAGAGGAAGGTGTGGCAACTCCAGCTCCGACACGTGTTGTTTGGTGTTATAGCCAATGGCAGCCCGCCTACGAAACTACGCGATTACAGAATGTGAGCTTTATCCCAGGAATTCCTCACGACATAGACGAACCCTATTACTTCGATTCCGAGCAGACCAACGTGGTAGTGCTCGATGATCTGATGAGTGTGGCCAAGGACCATTCGAAAATCGCCGACCTATTCACCAAAGGGTCCCATCATCGCAATCTGTCCGTCATCTATTTGACTCAGAATCTCTTTCCTCAAGGGAAGGCGTCCACAGATATTGCCTTGAACTGCCAATACTTTGTGTTGTTCTCCAACCCCATCGACAGAGCTCAAATCCGTGTGTTTGGTAGTCGAATTTATCCTCAGAACATTGACCATTTCATGCGGGCGTTTGAAGGAGCGACAAGTCGTCCGTACGGCTACCTGTTCGTAGATTTAAAAGCCCATACCCCCGAAGATCGTCGGCTGACGACCCACCTGTTACCCGGCGAGGCATCACCGCAGCCTCTACACCATCCACCGAGTCCACTCCTGGAAGAACAGCAACCCGCTCCCGTACAACAGGTCCCCTTCATACCAATAGTCCCCGAATACCACCCAACCGTGAAAGGCCAACCCGTACCCGTACAAGGGAATGAACATAATGTGAACTCGAGGCTATGGAAGGATTTGTTCACAGAAAGAATGGACGCCGAGCTGGGGGAGATGTTGGAGGCCACAGGAAACAAGTTTCACCGCAAAGGGTATTCGAAAGAGGAAGCCGCAGTGTTAGCCCATAATACTTTGGCACCCAGACTACGACGGGCTTTACGTCAGCAGTATGGCGACCTCTTGACCCATATGAAATTGTTGGACAAGGACCCAGTCCATATGGAAATCGAAAGAACAGCGTCGATGTTGAAAACCTCGGGCATGAACTAAAAAGCGGCGTATGTCACCGCAATAGCACAAAAGAAACATTTGTTCGAACGCATCATTAAGACCAAAAGCGTCTCACTATAAATAGACCACACGGCACCAGTCCCCTCATTTCACCATGAGCACTGCAGAGTCCAACTTGTTTGAACCCGACAACGAGGATATTCTAGCCGAAGCCTTACGTCAAGCCAATGTCGATACTATTATTGATACAGCGCAAGGTGGAGTCACCGTTCAGCACCAACGCATGCCTTCACATCTTACCACGCTCATAGATGACATCCAATGGATGACACGCGTATGTCTTCTGCTGCATAAGAAACAGATAATATCCAATGAGGATACCAACACAACTACCCGTGCCCAGAATCTGCTGACCCTGCATGAGGCATTTCAAACCTTTATGGAGACCCAGCTGGAGACGGGAAATTATCTTCTTCAACCTCCAACATCAACGTCCAGTGATGATGGACATGGCATAACGCGTTGAGACAGGTATGGAGACGGGCGTTGAGACGGATGTTATGGCGTTGAGATGGGCGTTAAAGCGTAACAACGGGCGTTGATGGGCGTCACTGCATTTCGATGTATTGGTGTCTAGTAAAATTACAGCTTCTGAACTAATCCACCAGGGCGTTGAAGCGTTAAGCTAAGCGTTGACGGGCGTCTATAAAAGCAAGTGTATTGCTAAAACACGCTCAGTCGACGTTCAACCGTCGACATGGCTTATACTTGCATTGAGTGCGAACGCACGTTCACCAGACATTACGATATGATGCGACACCAGAAGACTTTCCATCCAGACTCCGAGGAGCCCGTTGAGGCAGATGCTGATACAGAGATTGATGAGAGTGCATCGACTGATACCGAATCCAAGATTGCTGACAGTCTATCTACTGATATGGAGAGCTTGACCTCAGATAGTCAGCCTACATCCCAGGAAAGTGAGGCAGAACCTACCTTCTGGGATCGTATTGTGACAGCAGCTATCAATACTCACGCTGAAGCGATCGAGGACGCGGGATGCTAACTTACAACAGGCGTACACCGAAATGCGTCCCCGCATCAGGAAAACAGCCATGGCGATCTATGAACAGCATACCTTACTACCGCTTGAAATGAAAGGCGACCCCACGCACAGGTCCATCAAAGACCAAGCGTCACTTGGAAGAGGATATGGGTTTACCACCCACCGAGGCCCTGGAAAATGCGATTAGAATGCGCAAACAACTATTTCAGGACATGCTGCCCGACGAATATCCAGGCCTGCCCGAGGAGGACTAGAACAAAAGGGTGGAACTTTCTGAAACGGCGACTTCTGATTGGACAGCCGAGCATACATCTAACGGACAAGAACGAGTATGACAGATGCAAATGGCGGCCTCTGATTGGACAAGAGTCTTCTTGAATTTTAAACCTACCCATCTCTAACTATAAATACGGAAACACGCATGTTAGATGTACATTCTCACAACCTGTACCAGACACGATCAAATGGAGAAGCCAGCCAATTCCAAGCCAATCATTAAATTTTGGAGAAACTTTACAAAAATGGATCAAATTATGTCATACAAATTTGAAAACATCAATTATTCAAAATGGCAATATTTCATCATTTTTCGATATGGGTCGTGGATGCAGACAGGGGGATCCCATTTCGCCGTACTTATTTCTTCTCTGTGCAGAAGTCCTTGGAACAATGCTTAGAAAAAACAATACCGTAAAAGGGATCAAACTGGGAGATGTGGAATTTAAAATCAGTCAATATGCTGATGACACACAGCTAATCCTTGACGGTTCAGAAGAATCACTGCGAGAAGCATTAAAATGTTTGACACTTTTTTATCGATACTCTGGTCTAAAACTTAATGTAGAAAAAACAAAAGCAGTATGGATTGGGTCGGTGTCGGGATCAACTATAAAACTGTGTCTGGATGTCAGACTTGATTGGGTAAATGATTTTTGCGTATTGGGAATACAATTTTCTACAGTGAATTTCCATGATATTTGGAAAATTAACTATATTTCTAGGTTGAATGACTTGAAAAAGGAACTCCATAGATGGAAATTAAGAAATCTGACCCTTCTTGGTAAAATAACGGTGATAAAATCACTCGCACTGTCAAAACTTATACATCTCTTCCTCGCCTTGCCAAACCCCCCTGATGATACTATTAGAGAAATAAACTTTATTCTATGCAAATTCCTCTGGAATGGCAAACCCGACAAAGTGAAAAGATTACAAATCACTCAAGATTATAAACATGGTGGCTTGCGAATGGTCAACATAGTACCTTTCATAAAATCACTGAAGGTGTCGTGGATACGAAGACTTATTTTCGAGAACAAAAAATGGAAATATCTTTTCAATACCGATACGTATATAAGTATATGCACCTTGGGAGCGCAATGGTTAAAGAGTGAAGGAAATAATATAACGAATCCTTTTTGGAAAGATACTCTGGATGCATGGTATGCACTGCAAAAGAAAACGAAAATTAGATCTACAAATGATATATATAACGAACCATTATGGTTTAATCCAAATTTTAAACAATCGACGCATTTTATAAAAAACTGGTATAACAAACAAATCCGTTATGTAAGAGATTTAATTGATGCAAACGGCAATTTCTTCACCTTTGATCAATTAAAATCAATGCATACTATAAAAGGAACATATCTAGACTATGCAAAATTGTTGAGAAATATTCCGAAAGAATGGCAAAAAAGAATACTTTCAGATACTACAAATATACCTAAAACAAGTCCCACAATTACTGTTCATCTGCAACTTTTGGCAGGGCAGAGGAAGGGAGGTAGAAAGTTCTATGATATCTTAAATTATGAACCAAATGTACAACCACCTTCTCAAATAAAATGGGAAGTTATTTTAAATATGAACTCTCGTATAAATTGGGTGGATGTTTACAAAACTCCCTTTCACTGTACAATGCACACAAAACTTCAAGAGATACAGTTCAAAATATTACACAGAATACTAGTTACAAATTCGTTCCTGTATAAAATATCAGTTAAAGACGAGGATACATGTGATTACTGTTTCAGTGAAAGGGAGACTATAGAGCATTTATTCCTTACATGTACTAAAGTAAAAAAAATATGGTGTGATTTAGAATATTGGCTAAAACAGGTGGGATTACAAGGAGGAATAACTAATGATAAAATAATTTTGGGATGGGGAAAGGACCAATGTGCTATCAACACACTGATGCTTTTGACAAAAAAATATATTTACAATAATAAATTCTCAAATACAGAGCTCAATTTCAAATCACTTCTCTGTATATTTTCGGACCAGTTTTCAATTGAAAAATACACGGCGTATAAAGACAACAGAGTAGACAAATTCAATAAAAAATGGGCCCTGTTTCAAAATATATTCAAAACATGATCAGTGTGTTGAAAAAAAAAATTCAGTGCGATGTTGCTTGTGCATGCATATATATTGCTCTTATATCTATATATCTTTTAATAATTTGTGCAATGAAAGCAAGTGCAGTATAGTTATATTTATAGACATATGTAAGTATAGTAATATATTTATAGACATAATGTGCATGAGTGAGTGTGAGAGAAGAATGAATCTGTATATGTGTAATATATATTCCAAATGAAATAAAAAGATTATAAAAAAAAAAAAAAAAAAAATTCCAAGCCAGACGAGCAATCGTTGAAGATTGACGAACAGGTGCCGGTTCCCACTCGATTCCCCAAAAGAGTTACCAAAAGATACCCACCCATAACTATGGAAATGATAGATGATTTCTTCAGTGTGGGTTACAGTTCAACCACTGGGTTACAGTTCAACCAGTTCAACCAGAGAGCCCGGGGATCTCCGCTACCATCGCCAGCGATGCCTGACCTGCCTTGAAGGTGTACCCTTGGCTGGGTGTGATCTTTGCACGAGGAGAGAGGAGATTTTCCAGTGGGCGAAGTGAGAGCTTGCCACCAAAGGCCGTTTTTTCCTTGTATGGAAAAATATGGCCGCGATTATCTCGAAAGAGATACTTGTAACAGATATACAGACGGATGAATGAATGAGTAAGAATCATATTAGGTCACACCGAGCAAAGATGGAACTTTCAGAAACAGCGACTTCTGATTGGACAGCCGAGAATACATCTAACGGGCAAGAACGAATATGACAGGACCATATGGTGGCCTCTGATTGGACAAGAGACTTCTTGAATTGTAAACCTACCCAACGCGGCTCCCCCAGCGTGGGTATGTTATGATGGAGGGGAAAATAAACTATATGAAAAAGCTTGTTGTTGTTGTTGTTTTCTCATCCTTGTTGTTGTAGTTGTTCTCTCATATGTCTGTATCATGGCGTCAAGGCGTTATGCTATACGGAGGAACCATTAGTCCAGTCGGATCCCACTCACTCACTCACTCACCGTCGTTAATGCGTCCATGCGTTAAGACGGGCGTTGGGGACGCCTCACGGGCGTTGTGCACGCCTCACTCACTCACTCACTCACTCACTCATTAGGCCGTTATCTACTCCAAATGCACTCCATCGCACCTCCGAAACTCCCGCTTTCGCTACTACTCTCACTGATGACGTCACCAGTGACGTCACAGATGACGTGGACACCCCTTTAAGTCGTGGTCTACACCCCGAGAATTACAAAATAACACTTCCCTAGACTCATTCGGACCAATAGTGGTCCATATCGGCCTCAAAATGTCTATTTCCATACTACGGCCTGCCTGCGCATCCGCAGACGATATTCCTAACACCCATCCACCCAGGGGGATGCGCCCTCACATAGGCTTCATATTGATACCTCACTCAACTCCATCGGACCATTAGTGGCTCCCCTAGAACCCAAAACGTCTATTTCCATACCCTCTTCCCATAATTCCCTGTCTGCGCATGCGCAGAATGTTGACAACGACCGAGACACTAGTCCAGGCGAATGCACCCTCACGTATCCTTCACATCGATACCTCACTTGACCCCATCGGACCAATAGGGGCTTACCTAGATCCCAAAACGTCTATTTCCATACCCTTTTCTCACAATTCCCTGTCTGCGCATGCGCAGAATGGTGACAACGCCCGAGCCACTAGTCCAATCAGATGCCCCCTCACATAGGCTTCACATGGATACCTCATACGACTCCATAGGACCCATAGTGGCCCATGTCGAACCCAAAACGTCTATTTCCATACCCTTTTCCCACAATTCCCTGTCTGCGCATGCGCAGAATGGTGACAACGCCCGAGCCACTAGTCCAGTCAGATGCCCTCTCCCATAGGCTTCACATTGATACCTCATACGACTCCATCGGCGCATTAGGGGCTCCCCTAGATCCCAAAACGTCTATTTCCATACCCTTTTCCCACAATTCCCTGTCTGCGCATGCGCAGAATGGTGCCAACGGCCGAGGCACTAGTCCAGGCGGATGCCCCCTCATGTGTGCTTCACATTGATACCTCACTCGACTCCATAGGACCACTAGTGGCCCACAAAGACCCGAAAACGTCTATTTCCATACCCTTGGTCTACTGCGCATGCGCAGAATGCCCATATTTCAACCCCACACCCAGCCCATCGGATGCCCCCTCACATAGGTTTCACATTGATACCTCAATCGACCCAATCGGACCAATAGTGGCTCCCCTAGATCCCAAAACGTCTATTTCCATACCCTTGGTCTACTGCGCATGCGCAGAATGCCGCTATTCCAACCCCACACCCACCCGTCGGATGCCCCCTCACATAGGCTTCATATTGATACCTCACTCAACTCCATCGGACCATTAGTGGCTCCTCTAGAACCCAAAACGTCTATTTCCATACCCTTGGTCTACCGCGCATGCGCAGAATGACGCCATTTGAACCCCACACCCAGCCCATCAGATGCCCCTTTACGAATGCTTCACATTGATACCTCACTCGACCCAATCGGACCATGCAGCGTATTTGAATTCTGGGGACTACTTTTTCTCCGCGGAGGCTTTCTCCCGTGACCGCATCACCGCCAGACATGACCGCATCACCGCGGAAGAATACAAGGTCAAAGGTTGCCGGACCTATAGTGGTCAAAACTTGGCACACAGCCAATGCTGATGCAATCTATAACCTTGAGCTGGTGGCGCGCCCTGTCGGATGATTTAGGGAAATCAAGAGTTACCCCTCAAGTTTAAGTGCAAAGAGGTCAATGTGACCATTTTTGCATGTTCCCTACTACTGACCTACGAACAGTTAATGTTACGCTATATACCATGTATACATCTTTTATATTGTTTTAAAATGTGCTGACTGTATAATACTGATATATACTGTGTATATGTATAATATCTTATCACTTTGTGACTCAATTATCGTAAAACATAAGTGGAAATCCTTATATCTTTATATATCGATTTTTTTTTGCGTTATTACAAAATTATTTAAAAACCATGTTCAAAATAACCTAAAAATATAGGGCGGAGGAAATGTCCACTGGGGCAAATGCCCACTGGGGGAAATGTCCATGGGGGAAATGTCCGTACATCATTCCAACATAGCCATGGGCACTAAATGATGCAGTGTGAAATTATATTAAGACCGATTGAAAACACGTTAATAATATGAAGAGCTATTCGTTGATAAAGTGACTCGCGGTATGGTACATGTATTATACATATGAAAAAGTGACAGGGAACGTGATACAGTTCTGCACTACGACGTAACTGCGAGAAGCTCGGAGATTACATTCTGTAGGACATATTTATTCGCATTCACCGGTTTGAGGTAAAATTATGTCATACTGCATCATGATGATAGATAATACTACATACAACCGCTCAGGAAAACAATGAGGTTATGTTTGTTATACTGACACAGAGATAAACTTTATAAAAATACGGACGAATCCGACATGATTAATTTCATGCATTCATCATGTCGGCTTCGCTACAAAAACCCCGCAAAAAATAGACGGCGTTTTATTATTATAAAACTATTAAAATTATTATATTTTATAATATTATCCTCATCATGACATTAACTACCGTCAGTGCAACTTGTCTTGTAGTACGCCAAATTTATTTCTTCAACTTTGGGGCAGCATAAATTATTGAAATTATTTGTTTCAGTCTCAAAATGCAGGCTATATTCATTTAGCTAGTCAATGTCCACAATGTCCAGGCTGCACTGCACCTGGATGTGTTTAGATAAAGGATTTGCTAGATGCACTGTGTACTAACTCAAATCTAGCTGGTATGAATAGGGGCCTAGCTTTTAATACAGATTCGTTTATTGGCGCAAACACAAGTCACATTGGTTAAGGCCAGTAACAGTATACATGAACAAGTGTATGATTTTACATGGCTCAACAGAGGCTCGAATTGTTTTCAATTATTTCAAAACTGGTACATGTCAATCTGCCTGTACAGAATATCAACTGACTCTCCTGTCGAAGCTTTGTATTACAAATTTAGCAAATACTCTGGTGATTTTAAAACTATCACATTTTAAAAGTTTGGTGAACAATATACGAGAATGATATTCTGAATTGGGGACGGTCAGACCCAATTCACGAAATAGCGACAATCTTAGATCAGCATTATTTAAACAATGCATAACAAAATGATACTCATCCCCAATAGAGCCCACACAAAACTGGCACGTTCGACCGTTCCTGGGTATAATCGGTTTATGGTAGCGGCCAGTTTCGATTTCTAGCTTATGGTTGCTTATTCTTAGTTTGGTAAGCATCACTCGTTGAGAAGTAGTTAACTTATAAGAGAGATACTTCTCAAAGCCATAGTCTTGTTTAAATGAAGCATAAGTATCCAGTTTATGATTTGATGGACTGGACATCGTACTTTGCCAATTCTGTGTAAACTCGTCTGTTGTTCTACTGGCAAACAATCGTGGAAAATGGCTGGTACTAATAATTGCCTGCTGAAGCCAAACATCATAAAAACCATGGGTGGACAATATTTTTTTGATTCTACTGCAATAAGTATTGGGATAAGTAGTATATAAAACGGATTACGGGTCCCATTGACCTACTTTTTTGTTCCCCCCGGGTAAAATTTGTGGCGGAAGTGTGGCGGGGTTTCCCAGTGGGGGATTCCCCAGTGGGGGTTTCCCAATGACGATCACGTGATCAAGGCATGTCTAGATGGTGGTGGTGGGTTTAAGATGGCGGCCTGTTGGAGGTGGTAGTGGTGGGTTTAAGATGGCGGCCTGTGGGTGGTGGTGGTGGTGGGTTTAAGATGGCGGCCTGTGGGTGGTGGTGGTGGTGGGTTTAAGATGGCGGCCTGTGGGTGGTGGTGGTGGTGGGTTTAAGATGGCGGCCTGTGGGAGGTGGTGGTGGTGGGTTTAAGATGGCGGCCTGTGGGAGGTGGTGGTGGTGGGTTTAAGATGGCGGCCTGTGGGTGGTGGTGGTGGTGGGTTTAAGATGGCGGCCTGTGGGAGGTGGTGGTGGTGGGTTTAAGATGGCGGCCTGTGGGAGGTGGTGGTGGTGGGTTTAAGATGGCGGCCTGTGGGAGGTGGTGGTGGTGGGTTTAAGATGGCGGATTGTAGAAAAACGTATAAAAGGAGGCGATTTTTTAGGGGTGGGGGTGTATTCATTGCACTACCAGCCTGCCTACCTGCCTGACTGACCTCACCAGCCTGCCTGTCTGCCTGCCTGCTTGCCTATCCGCTTGTATGAGACGTGGAGAACCTTTTATTTTTTTTCATTTTACCAGTGCAAATTCACCAGCCTATTACACCGTTTTTCACCAGCCTGAACCTACAGTCATGGAGTCATCCCAGCAAGTGAAGCTTCAAAAGTACCGTGTTCGCCTCATTGATGAGATGCAGCTGACCAGTATCACTCAGTAACACCAATCAACACCTTACACGTATGTAATATAACTTATTTTTTAATAATATCTATGCTAGTATCCACCCCCTCCCCCCCTTCTTCGGTTTGCTATGTCACAAAAAGTGCTCGAATTACTTATTTCTAAATTATTTCATGACGAATCCAACTAAGGTTAGCAAGTATACATATTTTACGATATAGTCAATAACTGTGAGCACATAAGACGTTCTGGTTGATGAGATCTGAATTTTTGAAGTTTGGCAATTTTCTGACTTCGAGCTTCGAATACCTGCCGCCATATTTGTTGGAAGCCGGTGTTCGTTTGTCATGATGGAAAATCATTAATTAATCATATTTTGAGATATATTTCTCAAGACAACCTTGTATTCATTGAAAATATAATTGTTCAGGCTTACATTGCTAACTCGTTTGCTGCCTTTGAGGTAATATTTGTTTCGGCAGTTGTTTCCGCCCATGCGATGAGAAAATATGCCTGAAAAAAAAATGTCTAGTTTTGTGTCCGCTCCACAGACATTTTACACCAAATAGCTGAACCATGGACACCAATATACATATATTGCGGCCAGTCTATGATACAGTGCCACCCCAGTGTCGAGCATTTATTGTCCAGTTTGCACCAGCAAAGAAAAATCACGAAAGTTCATCGAACGTCATCGGTGGGACCTTCATGTGGTCTTCCGCGGTATATGAATCACTTACATTTGAATGAATGAATTAGTTTGATATAATTTTGTTGGGTGTGGATGATTTAAAAGAGTGGAAATATTCCGTACAGGTCTGTTTTATGTAACAAACGCTAAGAAAAATGGCTGCCCAAGGTCAATTTCCCCGGCTTCCCCGGATAATAGCTCCATTCAAACGGCAGCCCCATCTATACGCTTTGATGCAAGGGAGACAACTCGGTCTAGCTCAATTTCTCTTGTAGGATAAGGTATTCGCACATTTCTATCTTTTTTGCGTGTATAGGGTGGTGGTCATTTGTTTATGGATTTTACTCTGGGCTGTGAGATTGTAGAATACGATGGGAAAAGCTATGAAATGTTTTTTTAAATACCGGGTAGGCTTGTATATAGATGCATATAGACCCATATACACTCATATACTGGGATATTAGCCCAATGTATGTATAAATCCATACGGGGTGGACATGTTGGAGTCTAGGTGGAGCACTAGTGGCCCGATTGGGTCGTGGAAGGTGTCATGTTGTAGCTCTCGGGGAAAAAAAAATAAAAATAAATAAATAATAATAATAAAAAAAATAAAAAATCGGCGAGTAGTAGACAAAGGGAAAATTGGGAAGTACTGACCATGCCCCAGAATACTTCATATGCATATCACGGCCTTAAGGCCTATGTAAGATGTAATCTACTTCACATTTTAGTAGTATAAAAAGCGCAAGTCCTATTGACCTTGCCCCTCCAAAGAAATAAGAAGTCGTGACCGATACATTGTCAAAATCGGCTCTATTTTACAGGAGTATATACGATCAGGATGAGGCGACGTGACCGATCGAGATCTCCCTTGGCGCGTGAGAATGTGAGAGGCAAACACGACTTTCCTGAGGATCCAGCTGTGCCTCCCGCTGACGCCTTGCCCGAAGACCACCCTGTGAGTGACATCTATCGGCGCCATTGGAGCACCATCCGACGATGTTTCCACCGTCATCGCCCTATTCAAGACTTGTATAATTTCCGGCTACAGGACCTCACGTATCTTCCTAACTATGCCGAGAACATTTTCAGAGACCAAGTGACAGCGTTCAAAGTGAATATGACATTCGGCTATATTCTACGGCACAAAGAGACGGACCAGTTACGTTATTTTTATCCGAGCAATAATACCTATGTGTTTGACAAGCCATTCACCATCGTCAATCATGCGTCACTGGAGCCCCTCATCGACCAACTGACTACGTTGGACCCATTGGAATGGGCCCGGTTGCAACGCCCCAATACCAAGTGGACTGTGGAAATGGTCACCAACGTGACATTTTTCGTGACCAAAATGAGAGATCATCCTATCGGTGCCCCTGTACTACTACCCCCTTGGCTGCTCAATCGAAAAGGACTGTATGCATTAACCGGAGGAAAACATGGACCCTACAAAGACCAGAAATGTCTGTTCCGGTGTTTGGCCATTCATTTGAACGAATGTCATCCCAAGGGTTGTGACAGAGTGGCCAATATCTATTGGAGACAATATCTAGAGGAACAAGGCCTAGATCCGCGGCAGTTCCGGGGAGTCCCATTCAAGAATTTGGATGTCGTGGAGTCCCTGTTCAACGTCAATATCTTTGTGTACCGTTTACTACGGGAAGAGAAGGAGGATGAGGAGGAGGAGGAGGACGACACATTTGTGGCTGAATTGGTGCATCGGTCTTCAGAACGGTATGCTTCCACCATGAAAGTCAACATCTTCGACGACGGCGGGGTGAATCATTTTTCCCTGATCTATGATATGAGTCTGTACGCGCAATCCTACAGTTGTGCCCAATGCCATCGGGTGTTCAAAGAGTCTTACGACTTACATCGACACGAACAGATTTGTGATCACACTGTCAAACGAAAATTTCCTGGCGGTGTGTACCATAACACGCCCACCATCTTCGAGGAACTGGCCGATGAAGGTCTCATCATACCGGAAGAGCATCGTTATTTTCCCTACCGGGCATGTTACGATTTCGAGGCGATTTTGGAACCGATGGATGCGGCCTCGGCGAAAACACAGTGGACACAGCGCCATATTCCCCTGAGTGTCAGTATTTCCAGCAACGTACCTGGCTATGACGCTGCACCGGTCTGTTTCGTGTCCACCGGCGACGCCCATGACTTGATTACCCGCATGATGGACTATTTAGAGGAAGTCAGTGCGGCCAGTACAGAACTATTGGTGTCCAAGTTCCAGGACGTACTGGACCAACTCGACGACCGCATTCCTACACTGGGTGTAGCGTTCAGTGACGATGAAGAATCCGAGTCAGAGTCCGAGAAGCCGGAGCCCATGCAACCGCAGGATGTCCCTTTACCTAAACCGTATGCGGAGAAATTGAAAATCCGCTTCCTGCAATACTTAGGCCAGTTACCGGTGCTCGGATTCAACTCGGGGCGATACGATCTGAACATGGTGAAGGAATTTCTCTACCCTTACTTGGCCCAGTCCAATACCATCAAGTCCGTCATCAAAAAGATCAACAACCACATGGCCCTCACCACCACATCACTCCATTTCCTGGATGTACGGAACTACTTAGCACCTAATTATAGCTACGATCAGTGGGTGAAGGCCTATGACTGTGCACAAACCAAAGGGAAGTTCCCTTACACCTATATATCGACGCTCGACCACTTGGAGGAAACACAGTTGCCACCCCGGGACGCGTTCTATGACGATCTCAAGCAAGTGGAATGTTCGGAAGACACGTACCAGGAACTACAGCAGGTATGGAACGACCAACACATGCAGACCTTGCGAGATTTCCTGGTGTGGTATAACAACTTAGATGTGGTCCCTTTCCTCGAAGCGGCCGAGAAAATGGTTCAACTCTTTCGTCGCGAGATGCACGTCGACATCTTCAAGGAGTGTTTGAGTTTACCGGGTCTCGCGCTTCGCCATCTCTTCCAAGAGTGTCCTACCTACTTCTCGCTGATACAACAAAAAGATGAGGACATGTACGACTGTTTAAAACAGAACATCGTCGGCGGACCTAGCCTTATTTTTCACCGCTACCATGAGAAGGATGTCACGACTCTTCCCGGTGGGAAACCCTGTGCCAAAATCATTGGATTCGACGCCAATGCCCTGTACCTGTGGTCTCTCGCCCAACCCATGCCCAGCGGGCATTATACGCGCTGGTGGGCAGACGGTCAACATTTCACACCTCAACGTACGCCGTACAAACATCTCGCCGACCAGTGGTTGGATTGGGAAGCCGATCGACGGGGAATTTATATACGCCATCAGACCAACGCCACAGAGAAGCGTATAGGAGATCGTCGACTCCCCGTCGATGGGTTTGCCCTTGTACAAGGAACACCGACCGTATTTCAATTTTATGGGTGTTACTGGCACGGCCACCAATGTCCTTTCAGCGCTGGACGCTTCAACGAACGACGTGGGAAATCAGCAGAAGAATTACGAGCAGAAGTGGTGGAGAATGGAGATTACGTCAAAGAGTTGGGGTACCATCTTATCGAACTGTGGGAGTGTGAATTTCACACCATGTGCCAGGCTCTCCCACACTTACGCGACTTCCTTAAAGCACGCGAGTACCCGTTGAGTCGCCGACCACTCTTGACCCTGCCACAGCTTTTCCACGCCGTTCGTTCCGGGACCCTGTATGGATTTGTCGAATGCGACCTGCATGTTCCCGACCATCTCAAGCCCCTCTTTGCCCAGTGCCCGCCTATCTTCAAGAACACGCTGGTGGGTCGGGCTGACATTGGAGAGACCATGGGCGCCTATGCTGAGGAACATGACGTATTGAAACAACCTCGTCGAATGTTGATTGGGAGTATGTGGGCAGAGAAAATCTTGCTGGGCACCCCTCTGCTACAGTGGTACATGAGCCATGGCCTCGAAGTGACGCGCGTGTACCAAGTCCTTCAGTATATACCCCACGCCTGTTTCGCGCGGAATGCCGACATCGTCACGTCTGCCCGTCGTCAAGGCGATCAAGATCCTAGTCAGGCCATCATCGGTGAATCTTGGAAATTGACAGGCAATGGTTATTATGGAAAAACGGTCACCAACCAAGACAAGCACGTCAACGTCAATATCTGTACAACCAAACAAGCCCGCAAAAAGATCAACTCGCCTCTGTTTCGGTCCGTCGACGTCATCGATGATGATACCTATGAAATCTCTTTAGCCAAAAAGGTCATTCGTTACAACCTGCCCCTCCAAATTGGATGTATGGTATACCAGGTGGCCAAACTGAGGATGCTCCAGTTCCTCTATGATTTCATGGGTGTGTATTTCGACCCATCCGATTGGCAACTCATGGAAATGGACACGGACTCTGCCTACATGGCCGTCTCTAATGCGGATTGGGAGTCCCTGGTGAAACCTGAGTTACGCGCACAGTATGAGGTGGAACGGGACCAGTGGCTACCTCGACGTGACCATTACCAGTACGACAAGCGGACGCCGGGCCTGTTTAAGCTGGAGTGGAGCGGAGATGCCATGATCGCCCTGTCGTCCAAGACCTACTTCTGTTACGGTGGAGATGGAAACAATAAGTTCAGTTGCAAAGGAGTCAGTCGACGTGACCCCAACATCGACAAAGCCTTGTACCTGGACGTGCTCCAAAGCCAGACCAGTGCGAGTGGCACTAACCGAGGATTCCGGGTCGTCGACCACCAGATGCGAACCTACATCCAGAAACGAGATGCCTTCACATTTTTCTACCCGAAACGGAAAGTGTTGGCCGATGGCATCAGTACCACTTACTTGGACTTGTGAACATATATTATACCTGGACTTTTCTAATGGACATACATATTTGGACTCTAAATTACTCTCTATATATACATTACACCATGAACTTGTTTGTCATTCTATTGAATAAGTACTCGATATACATCAGTTCGAAGACTCGATTTAACTGTTATATACTCCACTGTGATTTCTCTCTCTCTATACATACGTTCACCTTAATTCTTGTTTGCAACGTTCTTATATACTTGTACATACATTCTTAAAATGTTCACCTTAATAAATATTCGAACTTCACTTGGGTTTTCATGAAGTTTTTTATTGAACACCACCACCACCGAAACATTCGTACTAACCATGCTCCGAGCAGGTTATATCATGGTCTTAACACCTCTGTTGGGTTTCTGGGTATTGATGGGTCACATCCCGAGCACTGAAAGAGACGTCCTTAGACGTCCGGATGTTCAACCTCCGGCACTTTTTCACCGGCCTGGCCCGACCCAGCACGCAGCGCGCGCGCGCGGGGGTTCTCCGGAAGTGCGCGTCATCACCGGCAGTGCGCACGCGCGGATCAAAAGTCACCTCCAAGGTCAAACGGTCTCCCTTTCGGCAAGGTTCGGAGAATACATAGAACTTATAGTCATAATCTATACGTGTTGGACGAGTCTCTTCACTCACCGTATACACGCACCTCAATGAAATGCCCGCTCCAAACCTATACCAAATACACGTACTTGGTCTGTGGGCTGATCTCATTGGCTCTCTATTTTTACTATAGTGCTCTTCATTCTAACCTTGATGGGTTACATTTTGGCCCCATCCTACACCACTGATTTCAGTTTGACTGAATCTCCACATTGGGCATTATGAATAAAACACACAAGACAGGGGTTTTTTGGTGAGATCTCATTTTGTTTTTTATTCAGTGAACAACCACGTGAAAACTGAAGCCCAGAACAAGGGGCTTGTACATTGAAAGAACTGAAGCCCAGAACAGGGGGGCGTATGTACATTGAAGCCCAGAACAAGGGGCTTGTAAACTTAAGCCCAGAACAGGGGGCGTGTGTACATTGAAAGAACTTAAGCCCAGAACGGGGCTTGTACATTGAAATGATGGGCGACCCAGTCATAGACGAGTACATCGCGGTCCTCGGCGTTGGGGTACTCGTCAAACATCTGTACGATGGTAGATAAGGGTCTTCCCCGGCATCGATGGTACAGGTAAAACAAGCAATATTGTCCGCACACGCCACTGGTCATGTTGCAATGAACAGTCACAATCAAAGCGTGACTGAGATACATCTTTTTTTTAGATGACGACTCTATAACGAATATTATGGATTAAGAAAACTGATCAGCGATACGGATTTGATATTTTTGGAACATCATGATGTCTTGCCGGCATCATTGAAAACTGTTGACCGCTTCTCTCTTGCAGGAAACAAGCCTATGTTTATGTATACTATGATTGTCTTTTTGAATTTGGTGCTAATACTGTTATATGGAAAATGGAATAGGTCTTTGGATTATGGACGCGGATATTCTCTAATGGACGACGGCTGGATTATGAATGACGGACTAGACGCTTGTAATTTGCAACGTTTGACTGTTCCAACACCACGTCTCTGTGCCTTGATCCATGAAGTCTGTTAAATCGGGATGGAGGGATGGTAGGCCGTACGGGTCAAAGTATTCGCCCTGCTGTTCTGTCAAGTACACGGCCACCCAATGTTCACCAGGCCGATCCATCGGGTCCGTGTTGAGAACGTAAGCAGCAGGATACATACGGTCTAATGGGAACACATCTCGGGCGAACACCCCTTGAAAGACCCTACGTGTCCCTGGGTCATTCCGCAGCACGGTGGTTATCTGGTCTGTATCCATGTTAGGTGGAGAAGTCACACAGCACGTTGCGCGCCTTGTCCACTTGAATGATGTTGTCAAACTCGGCGTAGCAGATCACATTGACGGTGCTCCGGAGGGCTCGTGAAAGTGGATTTCCAACCGTAAATTGCCTTGCTTGGCCAGGGCCAGCTGATGGTCGTTCTCTAAGGTGGGGGTCAGATCGAAACAGAACAACGTGTATCCGTTCGCGTAGTGCTCCCGACTGATGAAATTCCCTTCGTCCTGGTTGATTTGACCGGTGGCTGTAAACAGGCTCTGATAGGCTCGAATGAAATTCCTGCGCCCAAAGTTCGGTGTTAAGGCCGTGGCTGGCACCTGTTGTCCATCCACATGCAGGGCCACAAAATTGATGCCGAAATGTTGAAAGTCAAACGGATTCTCTGGGTAGGCTCCGCTGAAACTGGTATTTTCCACACAGGCCAGGATCAATCGCTTGGGTAGTTCCCCCAGGAACAGGTTTTCTTTGTTGGCGCCCATATTTCCAGCAGGCACAGAGAACACTTTGGTTTGTACACGTCGGATAGGGTACTGGGCTGGTTTTGTTTCCAAGGCTTTCATGTGTCCCAATTGAACGGCTGGATTCGGTTTCACTTTTCGGACATACAGCACTGCCTCTTGGATGACAATCTTATAGTCCGCTGCATGCCCGTCTACGTTAGTGGCCATCAAGGCGAAGGTCGGAGGCGCCCGTATCAGTCGGATTTTGATGGGGATCTTGTTCAAGAGGTACCGGTCTTGCATGAACATGTCTGTGTGCAGTCGACCCATCATATCCACCGAGGCACTGTTCGCAGTGAAAGCCTTCCGTTTGTTATATCCCACATTGTCCACCGTGTCCATGTGCTCGGTGTGTCCTGGTAGAATAAAGCGGCTGTCAGCTGAGATTTTTTAGCCTCTCGGCCATACGACAACAGTGTCTCGATGTAGGCTCGATAGGGGTACGTGTTGGTGGAGTCACTGATGAGTTTGTCGCTGAGAAAAATATCCACCTGTTGAAACATCGAGTGCAGCCAGAGATTCGTCGGGCCCACCGTTGCAGCTTGGCCGATTCTGGTGCCATCCCCATTGACCACCTTGGCTTTCACATACAAGTATGTATGGGCTAAATCCACATAGGCCGTATCCGCATTACTGATGGTGAACTCGATGGGCCCGGTTTCGTTGATGCTGGAGAGCGGGAGATGCTCCACCCATAATCCTTGTTCGGCACTGGTCTGTGTGGGCGGCACGGTCCACAAATCAAATTCACTGTTGGTGGAGGGGCAGGACTCGGCGTGGATCAAGGCCATGTTTTAAGAAAAGATATCCTTTGTCTTCTTCGATGTGCGTCGTCGCTGGGTCGGTCGTCGACTGGTGCGTGGTCTCGGTGGGGCAGCTCTTTTATTCCCTACGGTGCGTTGTGCTTTGGCCACCAAGACGCCTCCCGCTTCTTTGGCCCGCCGTTTCAAGGCTTCTTTGGGTGCCGTACCCCCCAAGACATCACCGGCCACTTGCAGTCCACTGCGTACCGCTTGTTTGCCCATTGCTTTCACCCCACGCGTCACCAAGGGCAGGAACGTTTTGACGATGCTCCCGAGTATGTTCCCCAGTCCATGTCCTCGTTGCATGCGTGCACCGCTAAAGACCGGAAAGCCACCCCCGGCCTGTTGGGCATAATAGTCCATATAGCTGCGTGCATTGCACTCGTAAGGTACTTTCATTATGCAAAGTGGGGAGCACGTGCTTGTCGAAAATGAAGTGTCAGCACCACTTTTCCTCGTTCGAATGCCACCGGTCGTCCCGTGTCATCTCTTATATCCACCGTGATCGTGTTGATGTCAGTTTGTCGTACGGGCAAGTAGAGCATGTGGGTGAAACTGTGGGTGACTTGACCTCCATACGTCTTTTTAATGGGGACCACCCGTAACAGAGGTGTGTTGATATCGCCCACGATGTGGTTGTCCACCACGTCCGAGTAGACGTAGAGTCCGTACATACCCGACTTCATATCCATCGGCATCTCGCCATGGTGTTCGGTGGGACCAGCGAACGTCTTTAGATCGAAACCCAGCATTTGCTGTAGGATAGGACTCAGTACGACACTCGCCTTGCCGGTGACGATAAGCTCTGCCTTGTCGTTGTGTGCGTTGTAATCGAAGTCCACGTGATTCTTGAAGGGATAGGCTTTGATGGGTTTTGAAGTATTCGTCACCTCCCGTAGAGCCTTATAATGCAACAGTCTTGACAGCCCACCCATGAACTCTTTGGGGGTATCGTATTGGCCTTCGGGCAGGGTGAGTCGGGTGTTTTTGCCTTCGTAGGTCACCTCGTACCACACTTCATTGGCTCGCACGTTGTACCATGAGTAAGGGTACTGAATATCCACCAGTCCACATTCCCACCGGCCAGGTAAATGTAACGGTTGTGGTAATTGAGTCACATACTTGGCCACGGTGTTGTCAGGAAACACATCCAGCGAACTGTTACTGGGTAGGGTGAAAACATGGCGACTGAGCTGTCCTGCTGCTGCTGTTGGTTTTAATAGGTGTTCCAGGCCTTGGGCGGTTGTGTCCGGCGTCGTGTTCGTCGCGTTGACTTGCTACGTGTCACGGCTCTGGAGATGTGGGGTGTCCTGATCGAGGGTGGTTTTTTAAAGGTTTGAAAAGAAGGTGCCCGTTGTGGTGGTGGTGGAGTTTTGGGGGGTGACTCCGGTTCCCAGTCGGATTCCCAAGAAGGTAGTGGACCGCTCGGCGATTGCTGGGTTTGCTGCATAAAGGCCCAGCGGTGGGGGTTCCCCACCAATTCCTGTGGTACATGCATGTCTTTCAAGCCTTGAGCGAAGACCTCCCATCCTCGAGGATCGTGTGCGATCTGCGTTTACGCATCAGGTCATTCACTAAATCCGTCATGTGGGTCCCGGGGACCACCTGATTCTGTACCAGGAGTTCGCCTTTATCATTCCAAGTCATGTTAGGATTCTGTTTCATCCGTTGTAATACCAGGCCAGCTTGTTTCTTGAACGAGGCAGGTACACTCTTCAGCACTTCGTCTTCCACCCACTGTGGGGCTGTGGGTGGTACCCCACCCGGCTGTTGGAGCGGTGCTGAGGTCGGCGGTGTGTCACGTGGTGGTGGTGGTGGTGGTGGGGTAGAGAGGGTTTTGTATTGGTCCATGAACGTCATGTACCGTTGAAGCGTCTCATTGTACCGTTGTACTTTCTCACTGTCGCTTAACCCCGGTCTCTGTAAGATCTGTTGCATCTCTCCATCGAGAGTGTTTATGGTCTTCACCGTAGGTGGCACAGGATAGGGTGATTGGAGGTTTTGCAGGAACCGTGGTTCGACGAGGACCATTTTTTTCGTGTGGTTCATTGTCGGCCGAAGAGTCCACCCAATACTGGACCCAACACGGAAGCGGCCAACGGTGCTAAGATGGCCCCGAGAAAGCCGCCTTTCTGTAACACCTTTTTCTTTTGTGTTTGAGGGACCCGCTTGTGGACTAGGGTTCGGAGACCTGTCTTATGCTTGGCCAACTTGGTCTTCTGAGCCGGAGTCAGTGGTACGTTGCCTTTTAACAGATTGTACCCGATCTCGCACAGACATCGTACAAGGTCAGGGTCCGCACCACGTACAATGGTTCGGACTAACTCGGGTGGCGCCCTCTTCAATACACGGAGCGTGGGAGCGTGCTTCCGTACTCGCGCAGACATCCTGTACAACTAATGCTAGAACTCACAACTCTGCTCTTTTTATCTATCTCAGAGACAAAGTCAACGCTGCTGTGGTATTCATTCTTTTTTATTATCCCCATCATCAAACACACACACACCCCAGCTGGGAGAGCCACTGTGGGTGTGTTTACATTATTTTTGCATGTACACGTGGTGGGTGTCTCCGGGAAAGATGCCGGTCCGTAGTCGAAGATGTTCGGGAGTGGCTTGCTTGAGGTCGAAGAGCATATACCCGTGCTGAGGGGTTGTGGCGTCTTTGAAGGCTTCCAACGCAAAAGGTGTGCGGCCGGGATACATCTGTCTCGCCAGGTGCAGCAGTTGAGTGGTATCTCTCGGGTTTTTGAAGACCACCAGGTAGTGGGCATTTCAGCTGATGTTCCGATGTTCTTTGTTTTTACTGAACAGATTCTGCACAATGTAGATGATGCTGAACCGTCGATGATGGCTGCCTTTGGTAAAGAGTTGGGTCACCCGCGCATCCGTCTCCGCCATGAGATCATCCAGAACCACCAAGGTGTCGGGTTCCAAATCCGCCAGGTTAGGTAGGCCTTCCACAAACGTGATGTGGGGCATTGCTGCATACGCTTCCTGCCATTCTCCGTAACACCACACGACTCGGGCAATAGGTGGAGTGATCATGCTGTCGGCGTGTTGAAGGAACTTCCTGACGAAGTGCGTTTTGCCGGAACCCGTCGGTCCTGCGATGACGCAGGTGAAGGGATGCTGCCAACGGGGATCCATGGCTGGAGGTGTATCCGCTGTCGTGGTATCCCGCTCTTGTAAATTTGGTACGAGTGAACTGGAGTGGTGGTGGGTACAACGTCGGTCGTCGTTGTCTGTTCACTGTCAGGGATGATGATGGTGGTGGGTACAACGTGGGTCGTCGTTGTCGGTTCACTGTGAGGGATGAAATCCGGTGGGTGTTCAGACGTAGTGGGCGTACTTGGTGTAGGTGTAGAGCTTATACTCGACGTGGCTTGTACACGGGGTGTGGTGGTGGTGGTGACTGGGCTCGATACGACTGGTGCTCTCTGTAGACCGGTTTCACTACGTAGCCGGGTGTTCCCCAGTTGGTTAAGTAACGTACTGACATAGGCTACGTCGTAAAACACACCTCCGTACAACACACTCAGCAGGGTTAGCACTATCACCCCAAAGCCCACTTGCGCTTTGCGCGTTTTGGAAGACGCTGTGTTCAGAGACGGTTGCACCGTGTTCATGGTCGACCGTGGAATGAAGGATGACGGCAGTGGTGTCTGGCTTTATAGTCGTTTCACCTGGTTGGCTGCGACCCAGGAATTGAAGGAACTGGGCCAGCCTTGCCATTTGACGAAATGAAACAGTTTGCCACGTCGACGTTCCGTTTTCAAAATCTGCTCCACCGTGTAGTAGTCTTGCTGTGTTTTTAGGACAGGCTGTAATTCCATCTCGTAAAACGTCCCTAACAACGGTTCCCCTTGAAGATCTTCCAGTTCATAGACTCGCTGCTGTCGGGGTAGGCGCCGTTTAATCAGGAAGTGTTCATCGCTCCAGTTGGGCAAGTAACTTTTCTCGAATTTGCCCTTGACTTTATTGATCCGTACAGGGTTCCCGACCTTGTACACCGCCTTCGGTGCTCGTTGCGATGGTATGGGGTACAAGACACGCCGGACTTGGGCTTCATTGCGTTGGGTCACGGTAATGGGGGCTCTCTGTATACTCCGGTGATAGGCTCGATTGTAACCTCTCACCAGTTTCGGGAGAACATCGATGCACCGCCTTGTATTCTTATAGGTGAAATATTTATACATGCGGCCTTTGAATGTCCTGTTGAACCTTTCCACCACGGAGGCCTTGGTCTCGTTGTACGTATGGAAGAAAAACACCTTCTGGGCTTTCAGAAACTGTTGGAACGGTCTGTTGAGGAATTCCGTGCCTTCGTCGGTTTGCAAATAAAAAGGTTTGCGCCCGGTCTTGAAGATGTCTTTGAACGCCGCTATGAGATTCGCCCCGGTTTTCGTCCGGATGGGTACCACCCACGCATACTTGGATAGTATATCGATGCACGTCAAGATATACCGATTCCCATCGTTGTGGTTGGCAAAGGGGCTCATATCGACCAAATCCGCTTGCCACTGGGCATCTATTCCTCCCACGATGACCCGGTTCCGTAGAAAATGGCGACGGACAGCTCGATGTAAGGTATAGGTGTCTTGTTTTCTTAACCAATCTCGGGACTTGGGCACGTTGTATCCCTTGGGGTTTGGCCGCTCGATAGAGAGCCGACAATGCACTATAGGCCGCCGGACTGTCGGGACTGTACTATAAGTTATCCAACACCTTCTCCCAGCGCTTCATGGTGACAAAATGATGATGGACCCGAGAGTATGGTTTATTTATAACAAGTTTCTATCACCGTTGTGTTGGTTGACTCAGTTCAGCCGGATAGTCTATAGCCTCGTCGTCTGGTTCATGACTAGACAGTTGCTCATTGGGTTCAGCCAGCGCGTCCTCAATAGCACGAGCCCACCCCAACTGGTCTGATGACCGCTCGTCCGGTGTAAAGAGCTGGTCCACAATAGGCACCACTTTCTCCAAGGCTGTCCACAGATCAGGGTCTAGGGTGAAGCTTTGCGTAGGATCGTGGTAACGTCCCACACGGGCAAAGAAGGGTCCACGGTGTACGTAGTTGGCATTCTCGAGGTGGATGAGGTTTCCGTCGAGCTCACCGCTCAACACCCGTTTAAATTTGGTCCAGCCATCACGGTGTAGGGTAACCGTAGTGGATGTGTACTCCGAACTCCACCCACAGGCATCCCGATCTTCCACGAGGGTGACTTTATCTTCATAGACGTGTAACCCCACCTGGGGTGTAAGGGGCAGGATGGCTCGCAGGACGGGTGACATGCTTGCCCCAATGACGATCGTTGAATGACACACACTCTGTCTGACCCTCGTATTTATAGTGTCAATACCACAGCGCCAGGATCAATAGGGCACAGACTAGTGTGAGGCCAATCAGCCGGCGCTGGTTCCGCCGTGAGCGCTCGTGGTCCATAGCCCGAGCATCAAGGATGGCTGTCATAGTCCAGTAGTGGTGAGTGATGGCACGCCTCTCCATCGAGTGCACTCTGTGGAGGACCGCTTCTGTGAACTCGTTTAGGATCTGGCGTCGTCCCTCGTTGTCGTCGCCATCTGCAAACATGGACCGGACCACTGCTCGGTAACCCGTGAATGAATTCACCGCGGTGGCATGCTGTAAAATTCGAGTCGCATAGGGTTGGATCTCCGCCATGGCTCTGCAACCGTAGAAATGAAGGTGTAGGATCCCGAGGGACGTGTTTTATAGACCAGGTCACACATGCGCGCCTAGCTCTACGGGTGTAGTCCGTGATACGCAGTATTCTGATGGGCTATGTGGCTCCTATAGAGATAGTACTTCATCGACCATGGGGATTACTTTTTCCAAGGCTGTCCATAGATCAGGGTCCAGAGTAAAACCACCTTGCTTGAGACAGAGGAGTCGAGCAAAATAGGGACCGTGGAAAATGTAGACGTCGTCACACAGGTGAATGCTATCACCGTCGAGGTCACCCAATAACACCCGTTTCAAGGTAGTCCAGCCTTCCGGCGATAAAGAGACACGCGCTGGTTCAGACGTACACCAACACCTACTGTCGTCATCGATGAGCTCCACGCGTTTGGGATACAACAATAGGGTGCAGTCCGGTGTAAGAGTGCGGGTCTCCCCCACACGCTCGTCTTCAGGCAAGACTTCAACCGGAGGTACTGCTGGGTCCCAGGGAAAATCTTCTCCACGTCTCATGCTTTCGTCTCATACAAGCGGGTAGGCAGGCAGGTCAGGTCAGGCTGGACAGGCAGGCTAGAGGTGAGGCAGGCTAGAGGCAGGCAGGCTGGTCAGGTCAGGTCAGTCAGAGTGCTCCGCAGGGTAGTGCAATGAATACACCCCACCCCTAAAAATCGCCTCCTTTTATACGTTTTTCTACAATCCGCCATCTTAAACCCACCACCACCACCTCCCACAGGCCGCCATCTTAAACCCACCACCACCACCTCCCACAGGCCGCCATCTTAAACCCACCACCACCACCTCCCACAGGCCGCCATCTTAAACCCACCACCACCACCACCCACAGGCCGCCATCTTAAACCCACCACCACCACCTCCCACAGGCCGCCATCTTAAACCCACCACCACCACCTCCCACAGGCCGCCATCTTAAACCCACCACCACCACCCCCCACAGGCCGCCATCTTAAACCCACCACCACCACCACCCACAGGCCGCCATCTTAAACCCACCACCACCACCACCCACAGGCCGCCATCTTAAACCCACCACCACCATCTCCCACAGGCCGCCATCTTAAACCCACCACCACCACCACCCACAGGCCGCCATCTTAAACCCACCACCACCACCTCCCACAGGCCGCCATCTTAAACCCACCACCACCATCTAGACATGGCTTGATCACGTGATCGTCATTGGGAAACCCCGCCACACTTCCGCCACAAATTTTACCCGGGGGGAACAAAAAAGTAGGTCAATGGGACTCGTAATCCGTTTTATATACTACTGGGATAGTTAACAGCAAGCTGAAGATTATGTAAATAAGCCTGTTTAACAAGTCTCGAGTTTGGTAAACTCACTAAACGGCACCAGTATTTGATCGCGCTAATATTAGCTAAAACTGTCATGGGTAGCCTACCCATCTCTGCTCGTACAGCTGAGTTACATGCCTTCTTGTTAACACCCAAGTGTAAATTTACAGAATTTTGTATGAACAGCTTCAATAGGATTAGACTCTGGAAGCTCGTTAACTCCCCAAACTTCAGAGTTATATAAAATGATAGGTTTTATCACAGAGTCGAAAATCTTAGTGCACAGACTTGGTCTTGGGTCATCTCCAACAAGCTGGCAGATCTTATAAAAAGCTTTCAAACCTCGACCTTTTAAATTTTCCAGCGCTTTTGACCATTTTCCATTGGAACAAAATAGTGTTCCAAGGTAAAGAAACTGGTGAACAATCTCAACAATATTATTACCAATGTAGACATGAAAGTTTGGTGAACGACCAGACTTGGAAAAACACATAGCTTTTGTTTTCTGAAAATTAATTGACAAATGCCACTTGGTGCAGAAAGCTTGCAATTTTGCTAAGGCATTATTCAGACCTTCAGGTGAAAGGCTCAGTATAACAATATCATCTGCATATAGTAAGCAATATAAAATGAAATTTCCCAAGACTACAGGATCGCAATCCTCACCAAATATATCAGGAAGGTCATCAATAAAAATGTTAAACAGTGTGGGACTCAAATTATTACCCTGTAATACACCTCGGCTAGATACAAAACTATCAGATACACCATCACTCAATCTTATGCGCATGGACGGGTCAGAGTACATAGACGTAATGATATTATATATATTACCAGTGACATCTGCTTTGAGGAGTTTGTACAGTAAACCACACCTCCATACCGAGTCAAAAGCCTTACGCAGGTCCACAAAACAAGCATAAACGCGTTGATTTTGATTTATGTGTGACTCTATTACAGACTGCAAAATAAATACATTGTCAGACGCACTGTGGTCTTTACGAAAGCCACATTGGGATTCATTTGGTTTGTCAAGAGCTTCCAAGTGACTTTGCAATCTCTTGTTCAAAATGGAGCAGAATAACTTAGATAAGCAACTGCTTATAGCTATACCCCTATAGTTGCTTGGATCTCGTAAATTACCAGACTTATGTAAAGGAATCACGAGTGAAGATTTCCAGGATTCTGGAAAATATCCTGATGCCAAAATCTTGCTGAACAGAACTTGAAGATAGGGCAACAATGCATTTATGCCATATTTGAGCATTTCATTGGTTATCATATCTTCTCCAGCAGATTTTCCAGCCTTCAAGCTTGCAACTGCAGATGATATTTCTACCGAACTGACAGGGCAGTTAAGGAACTCAAAATTACTGTCCTGTTTCTCAAGTGAGGCTAGCCTAGAAAGCAGCTCATTTTCAGAATCTTGATCAAACTGTGCATTATCACATGAATTCATGATATTATTGAAATGACTATACCAGGTTGAAACATCCACCTGATCAGCTGCTTTAACTGTAGTCTTGTCATTTAGCTTATTCAGGAGTGCCCAGTAGTGTTTAGGATCCTGTTTCTCACAGCGTTGCAATTCATCCATAACTGACTGCCTGTATGAAAATCTCTTAACCTTAAGTAATTTTAAATATCGCTTTCTGAGAAGATAGAACTGAGTTCGCGCTGCTAAATTTGAAGGGCATTTATCATACACCTTTGAAGCTTTACGGAGTTGCAATAAAAGTGATTTACATGAATCATCATACCATAACTTGTGTTTAGTGGACTTTTGTTTTGATTTGATGCCACCAACTCTCTGATAAACTATAGCTTTCAAATGCCTGGAAGCTACTTTGTTGACAATGCTCGAGAATTGCTGTACTATGGAAGTTGCAGATGCTTGACATGAGACTGTCGGACTGACAGCCTCAGCAAGCTCTGACTGGATGATGTCAGACTCTAATGACCTACAGTATGGTTCTTTTACATTAGGGGACCACACAAATTTGGCAGGTAATGCATGTAGCTTAGCAGAACGCTGTCTCAAATGAAAGTTTGAGTTGCTGAATTTTAAGGACGTCTGAATGACACAGTGATCAGATAACGTTTCATGCAAGGTATTAACACTAAAATAAGTGATAGATTCACTCAGTAAACTACTATTAACTATGCAGTAATCAACTACACTGGCACCATTCCATGTGTAACATGTGAATTTGCCCAATAAATCACCTAAAACTCTACCATTTAGAATTCTCATCCCCGTAGAGATACATAACTCACTTAAGTACTTTCCATACATATTAGAGTGCACATCTAATGATAATCTGTCTCGACAGCAATCTTGTTCATAATCGTCTGGTAAATTGCATGATATTACTTCATTATATATACAATCATTCTGAACACAATCTGAATTACTGCTAGAAATTCTGGCATTAAAATCACCTAGTAAGATTACATCACCAAGTTTAGAAAACTGGATTATATCCTTTTCTAACAGTGAAAAAGCATTGATTGAATCTGTTGTGTTAACTTGACAGACAGTGGAATGTTGTGGACTTATATAAACAATTCCTATATAAACATCAGGAGGTATATTTAATGTAGCTTTCTTAAGTTTACACCAAAGGCAAAATCTTGACGCCTGTGTGTTAGACATCTTTTCAATACTTGAATCCAGTTCCAGTTTATAAAACAGACCAATACCACCAGAGTTTCGCCTTGCTTTAGCAGAGGATTTTCCTCTGTTATGAGAAATATAACCGTAACCATCAACAACAGGAACAATTGAATCATCATCTTGAGAAGGGTAAATATGATTATAAAGCCATTTACCAGTCTCATGTCCTACTACACTACAGGAGGTTTGTACAGAGATTAATGCTAACAGAACATACGTCTATCTATGGTACTGTATGTTGTTTAGGCTTATGATAAACCATAGGGCCTACTGTTTTAGTAGGCTCCATGGATAAACAAAGCCGTGTTCTGATACAATTCAATTCAATTTTCAATTCTTTATTGGCACTAACACAATTCACATTGGTTATGGCCGAGAAACCATATCAAATTACAAGCGTCTAGTCCGTCATTCATAATCCAGCCGTCGTCCATTAGAGAATATCCGCGTCCATAATCCAAAGACCTATTCCATTTCCATATAACAGTATTAGCACCAAATTCAAAAAGACAAAAGTATACATAAACATAGGCTTGTTTCCTGCAAGAGAGAAGCGGTCAACAATTTTCAATGGTGCCGGCAAGACATCATGATGTTCCAAAATATCAAATCCGTATCGCTGATCAGTATTCGTAATCCATAATATTCGTTATAGAGTCGTCATCTAAAAATGATGTACCTCAGCCACGCTTTGATTGTGACTGTTCATATGAGTACCATGAGGATCTTGAAGTACATGGGCTCATACGGCCCCTAGCCCCGGGTTAAGCGGTTACACAATAGTTCAGTGTACTACAAGAAATAGTAATACAAAGTGAAAACATGAGTAACAAGATACCTAACAGCCAGTGCTATTACCTGGAAGGACTTCTCCTGTTAAAACTCTCAGAAATAAATTTTTGCGAAGAGTTTGGTGGTCTTAAATGTGTCACATTGTAGAAGTTTAGTGAATACCTTTTGGATATGATACATAGAGTTCGGAACATCGATGGATAAATCCCGGAATAGGGAATGTCTGAGATCTGCATTGTTGGAGCAGCACATTACAAAATGAATTTCATCTCCAACAGAGCCCACACAGTACTGGCAAGTACGCAATTCTCTTGGAATAATTGGTTTTTGGTATCTGCCAGATTCGATTTCTAATGTGTGATTGCTTATTTGAAGTTTTGTAATAAGCACACGTTCTGGCTTAGGCAAATTATATGTCAGGTACTTTTCAAGACGATACTCCCACTTGAGTGTAGCATAAGTATCCAATTTATGATTAGATGGACTAAACATCATATTATGCCAGTCCTGTGTAAACTCATCAACTATTCGCCTAGCAAATGTTCTGTGAAAATTACCCATATCTAAGAAAGATTGTTGGCACCACATGTTGTAAAAACCATGTACTGATAATATTTTTCTCATTTTGCTGCAACAATTAGGAGCATGTGTTTCCTGATCTAAAGTCCAACCTGGTTCTTCGACCTAAACACATGAAATTCATACAGAAGCTCAAGAAATCCTAGCTGAATAGCTGTCCATTTATCATCATCATTTATCAAGTTACTGATGACCCCCCATCCCCCCCCTCTACACACAGTCTAGTTACACATGACCCCCCCCCCCCTTTCGTAGGGCTCGAAGTTATTGGTGACCCCCTCAAATCCACCCCCCTCAGGATAAATTTTGAATGGTCCCTTGGTTGCAACGATTAATAGAAAGCCGTTGGTACCACTGGCAAGTATTGTATTTGTTCTATCCAGCTGCAAATTTTATTTCGATTCACTGCTCGATAACCAATCTAGGTAAACCAAGATGGTAAATCAGTGGAATACCATCTAAACGTAACGCTATGAAAATTTCGGGCGAAATGTTCGCCGATATTCTGCGAGATCCCATAATAAGCCAATCGCGACCATTTCTGACTTTTCTCTCTGACACTGATTGACGCGGCACAACCTTTTGATATTTTCTACTCCCTAACAAAGCCAGACTTCGGCCGGAGTAAATCCTTTGATATTCACACGCACACTGTCTGGAAATGATGCCATATTTGGATACTGTTTCTCGATAATGTTTATATATTAGTCCACGTGCTACCGTGTAATTACTGTGGGCGTGATTTCAACAAGCTAGCCACCTGATTGGCTAACACATGTAGTTTCAGATTCGCATGGGATTTATACAACCGCCCCACAGCGCATGCTCCATTTCGCAGGCTCCATTACCATCCCTGCCACCAATAGCGGAAGTTGACCTTTACTACGTTGCTATGACGTATAGGGGAAACCAACCAACGCACGGTTCAGTTTTAGCCCGGTACCCAGCTCCCATAATGCACCGGTGTAATGGGAGTCTGGTATTGGCCATCGAATGGCAGCCTCCAGCGGGAGATTCAACATGGCGGCTACCCAGGTTATAGGCATAGGACGATGTCAACTTCGCCGTTTTTCTGGTAAGTTTACTACCGGCAATTTATGCCGTCATGATGTAGCGATTCCTGGTACACCGCTCGTCATTTCTGTATATCACAAAGCATTTGCCGGCTGATGATTTTTGTCACAGCAGTGAAACTAGCCCATGTTGTTGTTGTTGCATGCAATAACATGTGCGAGGTAAATGCACTCACTTGAGAAAGAAACTATCTCAAAAAGCGCCCAAATACCAATACAATGGACGACTTATATTTTCTGATAATATTATCAAGTATTTGAAGTTACCAGCGGCCTTGATTTTTTAAGAAAAATCCTAACTTCTGTGAATCAATTCAATTTCATTGGAGGAGGGGGGCGTGACTGGGGGGGGGGTATTTTAGTTTGGGGTGCAACTTCGGATGTATTTCATGTATAAAAGATTTAATAAGCATCAAATCATAGTTTGTTGTTTCTCAAACCACATGTATCTCTGTACCAGCTGTAAAGGTTTCCATCCTCCAGCTAGTAAGCAGTCAATATTTCAGAGTAAATTAATTCTGGATTGATTTATGGGCTGCAGCACATAAAGTTGGCACCACTCCCCACATATTTGTTATGCTAAGTTTTGTTTAAGATTACTTTTACCGTTACACCATATAAATATAACATTGTACCAAAATCCTTCTCTCTCCATTTATTGGCAGCCACACTGTGACACATAATGCCACAAAATCCCTAATCCAGCTGGTACCAGGTATGTATTCATCCTACTAATATTACGATTCTATGGTATTTTATAATATCAAGATACTATGATATGAATACTATAATTATATGATATTTCAAGTCTGCACATTCACCATCATAATAGTTATTGATGAAAAACAAAAAAAAATGATATTTTTGTATATTGTTAAAAAGGAAAGCAATTGACTGAGTAGGCCACGTTTTTAAATTTCTAATTGGGATCTATTTCTTTCGCAAACATATGGAACAACTTCTTTATTCAAAATACAGCTACTGGTTGATTACGATATGAATCCCTTCGACAAAACATTGCTCCATTGAGAGGTTATTCATGTACGGTAATACAATCATATACTAATTCACAGCTTCTTGTCATGCTTATAGGTGACTAAATCCACTAAATAAACATGGTTGAGTTACAATCCATTCATGGCCAATTAAGATCCATCAATTTTTTTTTTCATTTTTCATGATTTGCTTTCTACATAGACTGGATTAAGTTTTCATTGTATACATTCTCTAATTTTGCCCTCGACTTATCATGTACCGGTAATGATGTTTTCCATATGAGTTCTGACACTATAAAATGAACTGGTATATCATTGTTTTCCAACCTGCAGGTCACAGATTCTGCCACATCAACACTTTATCGATGCAAGATGATACAACAGGACACAAGAGGATGTATTACAGTTCAAACTGGATATCAGCCACAAATCTGGCATACAGATTTTTACACATGTAAATGACCACCTGCACCGTAATACTTGTGTGTGTCAGGCAGGCGGACAATTTATCAAGGACGGTTTCTAGCTCAACAGCAATGCCAGGCATTATTCCTTGACTCAAAAGAATTGCAAGTACTATTTGGGGCACTGGATTAGTCACATGAAGTTAAGAATTGTTATAGTAACAATATTGATATGTAGAATGGGATTTTGTGGATAATATCAGATACATGGAAGTATGACAGTCCAACATCTCCACATCATGCTCTCCAAATCTCCCCTTTCCAACTTTAATTCTCAGTCAGGTGCATTGATGCCCAACTTCCAGTGTAAATTTGTGGTCTGTGATCTACCGGTCTCCTGCCTGTATCTACAGCATGGGGAATATTTTAAACTAGCTATAAATTGCATCAAATTATGTGAAGAAAGGGACCATTATGCTAACATTGAAGGTAATTTTGGGAACATAAGTTAAAAAAAAGTCCAAATATCACTGATTAAAACTTTCTCCACACTGTAGCCATAGGATGGGAATTAGGAAAAGTACAAACTGTAAATTTCATCCAGGATTCATGCATTATTGTACCTATCGTTCTGCCTGGGGAATCTTTTGTCTAAGAATTAAAGTAGGTAAGCTGCTGTTAAAAATAGACTCGGCATATATCATTCTGAACTGAGGCAAAACTATTGTTAGCACACTGGACACTCGCAAAACTATTTCAGCATACCCCCTCCCCTCACTCTCTTCCCTCCCTCCTTGGGGAACGAAAATTAACAGAAATGCATGTTACAAATGTAATATACAACACCGGGCAGTAGTAGGATTTAGTCAGACTTGTGACATATGATATCACACTTCGTATTAATATGTATTATGATTCTTGATAGTTCAGATCAGGCCACCAATACACCGCTGGTCTCTACATGTATCAAACCAATTACCCATTGATCACAAGTTTATCAAATCTCTGCCAACTAGATTTAACTGGTAGCGGTCCAAGCTTGAAATATTTTGATGGAAAAGATTAGAAGCTGTTAGTTTTGGTTTTGTGTGAACATAGTGAATGCAGATACTTTTTCCACAAAATTTTCAGCACAATTATTCCCCTTGATGCCAACATTGAATGTGTCTGTAAAATGCTGTTAGCTGTTGGAATAGTTTTGATATCAGATCCTATGACTCTGCATATTTCAGTTTCCTGAATTGGGGCTCTTAAAAATATAAAAAATAAAACTTCTTGGGATCTTTGACCAGACACAGTCTATAGAAACCCTTTGAGTCAAAAAGACAAAGGCAATTTCTTTTATTCAAAATCTGTACATGTCAACTACATACAGAAGAACACAAGTAATATGTACATGTATCCATAATTTAAGATGATAAATTACATAACAGATTCGTGCCTGTGATGTTCATTTACCTTTCTACATGTATGCTAATTCCTGAAATTCACTATGTACCCAGCTATGTCACTTGGTTGTAATGGGTGTGGTTGGCTTACCTTAGTGTCATCTGAAATCATGGTATTTTTTTTCTCAAGCTGTTGAAGGGTGTTGAATTCAATCACAATAATCAACATACATTTAAGTGAGATAAGCAAGTGGACTTTTGCAACATCATATTTATGTGAGCTGATATCAATGTTCAACTGTGTGGGTCTCTAAGACATTTACCACTATATGATACATATTGACTGTGATTAAGTCTTATCATGGTCTCTAATATATTGTAGAATACTGAATACATCACTGATGTGGACCAGCAAGAAACACAACTATCAGATAGTATTATTTATTGTTTGTTCTATATTATTACAACTTTTCATTTGCTGAAATTCAGACAATAGTTCCATCAAGCTGGTGCCTCAGGACTGACAAAGGTTGGTGGATGTCCATGAAGGTGACATGTAGTTGTACTGCAATCATCAAACTGGCACACCTGATTATGACCTAGAAATTGAACAAGAATAAAAAGTTGTAATATAGTATATTATTTCCAATGTCCTTGTAACTTATGGAATGAATATTTTTGCAACCGAGATTATGTGGCCGGATAAATAATTTGCATTTGTCAAATTATTAAGATCATTTGCTGATGGAAAGTGTTTTCAGAGATGAAAGCCAAAATTGTTATATGATGTACTACTGTTGCCTGTAGGCAAATGATAAATTTGGATCAATTGATTGGGTATCATATGTATAAACAAGAAAAATAAAGGATAGTGTTTGACACTTAATACATGTGTCTGCTCAGACTTCTTTAATTGCCATGATTATGTATCATTGAGATTTCACTGGGCTAATTAAATAATATATCATGTATGTGTGAAATTTGTTCATACATACCAGTGGAATTAATACTGGAAACTATCATGGTGTTGAAGCAATGGTCAAATATGACTGCCTGTAAATAAAGAAATGGAAATGATAAATGACCATATAAAAGGTTAATTGAAATTGGTAAAATTAAAAGGGAACAAAGTTAACATGGGGAAAACTGATCTTTTATTCTAGCAGTACATCATATCAGAACAATAAACAATAAATTAAAAGAAACCGCAAATGTAAAATGCTTTTTACTTTGTCTCAGTTGAAAAAAAAAATCATTAACACTGTTTGAATTGTTCTTTCATTTGCACTTTTTCTGATGGGTTAATTTTCATTTGAAATTACATTTTAACATTATCACTTTATTCATCACCCTTCCCCCAGCACACTAATTCCAAGTTTCTCTATGTCGATAGTTGTTGATGTGATAGGTCTTGATGTGTCTCTGTTCAATGGGTTGCTTCTTTAACCAGGGTTCTGGTCTTCAACTGTTGGGTGACATCAAATAAGGACTCTGGAGACTTGTTGTGAAGTTGTACTTCGTGGTTTATTACCGGTACATATTACTTAAATAAATAACAGTTGAACAAGGTTTATATACATGTACCTGAAGATTTGGCATGACAGATGCCAACACAGCAGGTTTCATCTAACATGTCTGGGCATAAAGGTTTTGATAAACTAGTGGAACAAAGATATGATTACACACAGTAGGGAATAAACCCGGCTGGTAGGTACAGAACAATAGCTGGATTAAGAGACATGTCTAAAATAAACAATGTATAGGTTATGACAGGACAGCTGGTCATATTTGCCCCCCGTCCGACTAAGCGTCGTCCTCGGCGCTTAAATATCATCATCTGAAATAGGGTTACATGTACCTTTAAATTAAACTGGAAAAACATAAATGAAACCTAATTGTATAACAATAAAAGAGAAATTAAATAACATATATTGTAGATACTTCTTGGGAAAGGTACACATGATCTGAGAATTCCAAAAACTACATGAACCTATAGTCTCTATTTTTGTGTCGGCCCGGTCTAAAGTTTTGTGCTGCTTTTTCCACATTTTGTTGACGCTTAGTCAGTTCCTGAATCTTCGCTGTCGCAATTATAAGTTCATGTTGTAATCTTTCTGTTTCTACAGTCTTTGATTTGAGTTTTACAACAACATCATCATATTTACTATCAAGTTCTTCAAAAGCCGAGTGATTGTCACTAATCATCATTTCATAGAAATGACTTGATTTATTCAGTTGCTGTATTTCTCTACTCTGGGCACTAGCTTTATCCTCTAGTTGTAGGTTTTCAGTTTCAGCGATTTTAAGAGCCTTTTGAATATCAACCATCTCGGTTTCTAGTGTTCGTATTTTCTCTTCCAGCATATCTGTTTTCGTTTCTACTACAGGAGCACATGTTTCAGGACTTTTCGTTAATTCCAATGAACTCATCTGTTTAACTTCACTGTCTTCAGGTGTAACAGTGTCATTAACTTGATGTTGCGATGTATCGTTATGACTCGGGAAGTCCTTGGAATGGTGATCTTGTTTCCTCTTCCTAAAGTTTTCCATCCGCGTTCTATCCCGCTGAATCGCAGATGGTGTCTTCTTCGTTATCTTCTTCTTGGATTGGTCAGCACTGCTGCATGTTGCATTACCTGTCTTTGTGCTGCTGGCAGACATGTTGCATGTAGCAGAAGAATACCGCTCCCAACGAAGGCTGATAACAACGTGTTGTCCATTGTCTTGTATTTTCCAAGACAGTGGTAGATTGTTCAAGTCCAGGGAGTCCAAAGCAGAAAGAACAACTTGAGGTAGAGAAGCAGCCATTTTGTGGTTTTCCAAAAATAGGTTTACACTCGTCTGATCAATGATGTTCTTCTGTTGATGTCAGTTTTCCATACAGTTGGTACAAGGATCGTTTTGCCTAGCTAAAGAGAAGGCATGCTCGAGTTCTCCACCAATTTAACCAGGGTTCTGGTCTTCAACTGTTGGGTGACATCAAATAAGGACTCTGGAGACTTCGTGGTTTATTACCGGTACATATTACTTAAATAAATAACAGTTGAACAAGGTTTATATACATGTACCTGAAGATTTGGCATGACAGATGCCAACACAGCAGGTTTCATCTAACATGTCTGGGCATAAAGGTTTTGATAAACTAGTGGAACAAAGATATGATTACACACAGTAGGGAATAAACCCGGCTGGTAGGTACAGAACAATAGCTGGATTAAGAGACATGTCTAAAATAAACAATGTATAGGTTATGACAGGACAGCTGGTCATACTTCATACATAACAATAGATTAGTCACTATTAAATTAAGCTCTCTATAAAATATATTATTCTAATTACTCAGTGCATATACATGTAAGATAGGCATAGAGTTAGTATAAAGCATGTTCATCGGTAACAAGCAATCCATTTTAATCAATGATCGATGCAGACATGGAGTGTATTTAGGAACAACATACCAGCTGGATTTTAAACTGCATTACTCCCAAGAGATTTGTGACAAGTTTGTGTCATGGGCAACAGCTGCCAATAAACTGCCACAAAATTTTGCAAACATATGTTTGACAACAGCGGTATTTTAAACTTATTGAGTCCAGTAATTCATTGGGTATATTCAATAATTAATTTTAATTCACTCTGCTGAAAAATGTACAGCTACTGCAGAATCATAAAATTTAGTATGGTACAGATATGAAAATTGAAATGGAAATTCATATGATTTGAGAATATTACATACTAGGAACAGTGATACCAGTCGGTACAACAACCCATGTACAGACATTGTGCATAATCATTAAGGAGATGTACGGCCACGCAAAATTTAAAATTCTAACCTACGTGTTTTTTTGGTCTAATTAACTCTTTGGTAAATTTGTGAGATAATGATGTACTTTTGGTGTGAAGAGATATCGAATTTCCCGAGTTTGAGAGTAAAATAGGAGAGGAACCGGCGTCGGCAAACATTTGCTGACGATGGCCGTTTCCAGGGCGGGTTACGTCACAAAATGTGTGTATCCTTCACAGCGCATCCACCGGGTCTTTTTATTTGCGGGTACCAACTTCGCGCTTGTACTTAGAGCGACGCGCTACAGATGCGAGGAAGACAAACGAAACGTGCACTTTCATAAAAACTAAATTTTCACGGAAGAAATCCTACTCGTATTCCGGATAGTAGAATTGGAAACTTTCCCGAGAATCTTTGATTATCTCTGACTCGGCAAAAAGATGACGGACGAGTGTCATTCACCATGATGCGAGAGATAAGCATGCATGACCTACCAGTGTACCGGTAAGTGTTTTCATTTTTTCCTTTTTTGGGGGAGGGGGGAGGGGTGTATAGCGTCTGGAAAAATATACCTTCTCATGCTTCAATCGTGATCTATGAATCCGATCAACAACCTAGCCAGACAATCTCTCAGAAATTATCCACCGTCTGGCGTGAAGCGTCAAAAGCTCGGACTAATGATACAGACAAAAACTGTTGTTGTTGTAATCTGAAGAAATAACCGTGCTTCTCAAACGTGGCGATTAGCAGTCCCTCTGTAAGACTTGAACACTCGGTTTATGGAAAAATTTGCACTATGAATAAACACTTGGTCTGGTGCAATTAAAAAAACACCCCACTAACAAATGGGTCCAAAACAGGAGCCCTTATGAACACGAGCCCAATGGGCTTATTCCAAAGTGGACACGAGCCCACAAGTATATATTTTGATTGGAGAATATCAGACAAATAAATGTAAGGAAAATTTTAACAAATGTGACAGACATTGTCTAGAATTTTTTTTATAAATTATTAAAAAAAACAGGGGAAAAATGTTGTTTTTTCTAGTAGAATTAGAAGAAGAAAAAAATAGAAAAGGGGGAAACTGTGCCCAAAACTCTATCATTGCGATATTTTGGAAGGTAAAAATGTCTAACTACGGATACACAGGTGAAGAAACTGATTGGGGGTCCTTCCATAAACCATGTCGCATCCGGGTAGATGGCGTAATACATTGTCAGACATGTCAGATGCAAGAACAACAACTCTGTGATCCTGGAAAAATTGAACCACTATAATCGTAGATCAAAAAAATAAAAAATACATTCAGGAAATTTAATAATCAACGGAAAATTTTAGGCTATTCTAATTTCTGGCCCATCTGGTATCAATACATAGATCAATACTGCATTATCTACTACTGTATGAGTTTCCTTCCTATATTTAGATATCATAACAGATGCTTGTTCACAGAACCATTCATTTTTTTGACTGAACTATGTTATCACACTATCTATTTTAACTTATAAGATACCCAAGCCATCCAAATCCTAATATCTTTATGTGCAGCTAGCAATGAAATAATGCATATTAAAGATGATCCATCTTCACCATTATAGCAAGTATTTTCATTTCTGTCAGTACAATATCTCTTGGGACATTAAAGCTAGCCTTTCCTACTCTGAGGATCAAATCCTGGGATGGATCATCTAGAAAGATAACTTCTCCAGGCTCTGAGACTGAACCGCACATGGTGTTGTTTTAGTCTAGACATCCATGCACGCCAACATTCACTCCAAATGTGATCGAATGAAAACAGTTCAAACTTGAAGCATTTTCATTGGGCTGCGCAACTCGATTGACAGGCTTGTTCTTTTTCAAATTAATAGTTTGTATATTTGTCACTTGAGTGCTTGGTGTTCCTGACGTCTGCAAAGTAGTACGGTTCAAATTAAATACATGATGAATTGCTGACACCCAGAGCCGAAGGGTTCACAGCTTTGTATTGAGTTACTGCAGTCACAAGCTTATGTAGCATGGTTCAATAGGGGTCAAGTTCATGGCGGCCATATTGGATTATGCAGGTTACAAAAAAAAAACCCCACCAGTCATCTGCTTAGTCATACCAACCCATTGTCCAAGTTTGATGTCAGACAAATCGTTCTGGAGTTATTGCAGTCACAAGCTTAGGTGCATGTAGCATGGCTGAACAGGGGTCAAGGCCATGGTGGCCATTTTGGATTAGGCAGATTGCCAAAAAACAATTCCAGCCATCCTCTCACTCATTCTAACCCACTATAATCCAAGTTTGATGTCAATCGGACAAATAGTTTGAGTTACTGCAATCACAAACTTATGTAGCATGACTGAATAGAGATCAAGGCCATGGCGGCCATATTGGATTATGCATGTTACCGAAAAACAATCCCAGCCACCCTCCCACTCATATCAACCCAC
>JAVTVY010013621.1:0-49978 GCA_036873755.1 Hanleya hanleyi
AATCAAATTCACTGTTGGTGAAGGGGCAGGACTCTGCGTGGATTAAGGACATGTTTTAAGAAAAGATATCCCGGGTCTTCGATGTGCGTCGCCTCTGGGTCGGTCGTCGACTGGTGCGTGGTCTCGGTGGTGCAGGTCTTTTATTTCCTACGGTGCGTTGTGCTTTGGCGACCAAGACGCCTTCCGCTTCTTTGGCCCGCCGTTTCAAGGCTTCTTTGGGTACCGTACCGCCCAAGACATCACCGGCGACTTGCAGTCCACTTCGGACCGCTTGTTTGCCGATGGCTTTCACTCCACGCGTCACCAAGGGCAGGAACATTTTGACGATACTCCCGCGTATGTTCCCCAGCCCATGTCCTCGTTGCATGTGTGCACCACTAAAGACCGGAAGGCCACCCCCGGCCTGTTGGGCATAATAGTCCATATAGCTGCGTGCATCGCACTCGTCAGGCACCTTCATTATACAAAGTGGGGAGCACGTGCTTGTCGAAAATGAAGTGTCAGCACCACTTTTCCTCGTTCGAATGTCACCGGTCGTCCCGTGTCATCTCTTATATCCACCGTGATAGTGTTGATGTCGGTTTGTCGTACGGGTAGGTAGAGCATGTGGATGAAACTGTGGATGACTTGATCTCCATACGTCTTTTTAATGGGGACCACCCGTAACAGAGGTGTGTTGATATCGCCCACGATGTGGTTGTCGACCACGTCCGAGTAGACGTAGAGTCCGTACATACCCGACTTCATATCCGTCGGATCTGGCCATGGTCCTCGGATGGACCAGTGTAGGTCGTGTGAGCGAGACCCAGCATTTGCTGTAGAATAGCACTCAGTACGACACTCACGTTGGCGGTGAGGAGGATCTGTGCTTTGTCGTTGCGTGCGTTGTAACCGAAGTCCACGTGATTCTTGAAGGGAAAGAATTTGACGGGCTCCCGTAGAGCCTTATAATGCAACAGTCTTGTCAGCCCCTGCATGAACTCCTTGGGGGTATCGTATTGGCCTTCGGGGAGGGTGAGTTGGATGTTATTTCCTTCGTAGGTCACCTCGTACCACACTTCATTGGCTCGCACGTTGTACCACGATTAAGGATATTGGATATCCACGAGACCACATTCCCATCGTCCAGGTAAATGCAACGTTTGCGGTAACTGGGTCACGTACTTGGCCAAGGTGTTGTCAGGAAACACATCCAGCGAACTGTTACTGGGTAGGGTGAGGTAAAACATGGCGACTGAGCTGTCCTGCTGCTGCTGTTGATTTTAATAGGCCTTCCAGGCCTTAGGCGGTTGTGTCCGGCGTCGAGTTCGTCGCGGTGACTTGCTACGTGTCACGGCTCTGGTAATGGCGGCTGTTGGGACCGTGCTGAGGTCGGCGGTGTGTCGCGTGGTGGTGGTGGTGCTGCTGGGGTAGAGAGGATTTTGTATTGGTCCATGAACGTCATGTACCGTTGAAGCGTCTCATTGTACCGTTGTGCCGGGCGTGCTTCCGTACTCGCACAGACATCATGTACAACTAATGCTAGAACCCACAACTCTGCTCTTTTTATCCTTTCGCGGGCTACCTCCTGAATATCGAACAGAGACAAAGTCAACCATGATGTGGTATTAATTCTTTTTATTATTTCCATCATCAAACACACACACCCCAGCTGGGGGAGCCACTGTGGGTGTGTTTACATTATTTTTGCATGTAAACGTGGTGGGTCTCTCCGGGAAAGATTCCGGTCCGTAGTCGAAGGTGATCAGGGGTGGCTTGCTTGAGGTCGAAGAGCATATAACCGTGCTGAGGGGTTGTCGCATCTTTAAAGGCTTCCAACGCAAACGGTGTGCGGCCGGGATACATCTGTCTCGTCAGGTGCAGCAGTTGAGTGGTATCTCTCGGGTTTTTGAAGACCACCAGGTAGTGGGCATTTAAGCTGATCCTCCGATGTTCTTTGTTTTTACTGAGCAGATTCTGCACAATGTAGATGATGCTGAGCCGTCGATGATGGCTGCCTTTGGTAAAGAGTTGGGTGACGCGCGCATCAGTCTCCGCCATGAGATCATCCAGAACCACCAAGGTGTCGGGTTCCAAATCGGCCAGGTTAGGTAGGCCTTCCACGGACGTGATATGGGGCATTGCTGCACACGCTGCCTGCCATTCTCCATAACACCACACGACTCGGGCAATGGGTGGGGTGATCATGCTGTCGGCGTGTTGAAGGAGCTTCCTGACGAAGTGCGTTTTGCCGGAGCCCGTCGGTCCTGCGATGACGCAAGTGAAGGGATGCTGCCACCGAGGGTCCATGGTTCGAGCTGTATCCGCTGTCGTGGTAACTCGCTCTTGCAAATTTGGTACGAGTGAAAGGAGGTGGTGGTGGGTACAACGTCGGTCGTCGATGTCGATGGGCGTTCACTGTGAGTGATGAAATCCGGTGGGTTTTCTGACGTAGTGGGTGTACTTGGTGTAGGTGTTGACTGTATACTTGGTGTGGAGCTCGATGTGGCTTGTACACGTGGTTTGGTGGTGGTGATGACTGGGCTCGTTTCGATCACGGAGGTGACTGGTGTAGAGAAGGTCTGTGGACTGGTTTGACTGCCACTCACAGCTGAAGTTCTAAGTTGGTTAAGTAGAGTGCTGACATAGGCTACTTCGTAGAACACACCTCCGTACAACACACTCAGCAGGGTTAGCAATATCACCACAAAGCCCACTTGCGCTTTGTGCGTTTTGGGAGACGCTGTGTTCAGAGTCAGCTGCTGTTTGTCCATAGCACCGTGGTTGAACGTGGAATGAAGGATGACGGCGGTGGTGTCTGGTTTTATAGTCGTTTCACCTGGTTGGCCGCGACCCGGGAATTGAAGGAACTGGGCCCGTCTTGCCATTTGACGAAATAGTTTGCCACGTCGGCGTTCCGTTTTCAAAATCTGCTCCACTGTGTAGTAGTCTTGCTTTGTTTTTACGACAGGCTGTAATTCCGTCTCGTAAAACGTCCCTAGCAACGGTTCCCCTTGAAGATCTTCCAGTTCATAGACTCGCTGCTGTCGGGGTAGGCGCCGTATACTCAGGAAGTGCTCATCGCTCCAGCTGGGCAAGTAACTTTTCTCAAATTGACCTTTGACTTTACTGATCCGTACAGGGCCCCCGACCGTGAACACCTCCTTCGGCGTTCGCTGCAATTGCCTGGGTTACAACACACGCCGGACTTGGGCTTCATTGCGTTGGGTGACGGTAATGGGGATTCTCTCTATACTCCGGTGATAGGCTCGATTGTAACCACTCACAAGTTTCGGGAGAACATCGATGTACGCCCATCGATGGAAGCCCTGGTCTCGTTGTACGTATGGAAGAAAAACACCTTCTGGGCTTTCAGAAACTGTTGCAACGGTCTGTTGAGGAATTCCGTGCCTTCCTCGGTTTGCAAATACAAGGGTTTGCGCCCGGTCTTGAAGATGTCCTTGAACGCCGCTATGAGATTCGCCCCCGTTTTCGTCCGGATGGGTACCACCCACGCATACTTCGACAGGATATACAAGATATACCGATTCCCATCGTTGTGTTTGGCAAAGGCGCTCATATTGACCAAATCCGCTTGCCACTGGGCATCTATTCCTCCCACGATGACCCGGTTTCGTAGAAAATGGCGACGGACAGCTCGATGTCTATAGGTGTCTTGTTTTTTTAACCAATCTCGGACTTGAGCACGTTGTATCCCCTGGGGTTTGGCCGCTCGATAGAGTTACAAGCGTCTGGTCCGTCATTCATAATGCAGCCGTCGTCCATTAGAGAATATCCGCGTCCATAATCCAAAGACCTATTCCATATTCCATATAACAGTATTAGCACCAAATTCCAAAAGACAATTATAGTATACATAAACATAGGCTTGTTTCCTGCAAGAGAGAAGCGGTCAACAATTTCAATGATACCGGCAAGACATCATGATGTTCCAAAAATATCAAATCCGTATCGCTGATCAGTATTCTTAATCCATAATATTCGTTGTAAAGTCGTCATCTAAAGAATGGTGTATCTCAGTCACGCTTTGATTGTGACTGTTCATATGAGTACCATGAGGATCTTGAAGTACATGGGCTCATACGGCCCCTAGCCCCGGGTTAAGCGGAATTAGACATAAGTTACGAAACGTAACGCCATAAATCTTGCACGCTACGCTCGTATTTTGCTATCAGCATGCGATATGTATCGCCAAATTTGAGAAACTTTGAGTGGAGCGCTTGGTGGTGTAGCCCTGTTTTATAAGTTTCTGCAACAATGTTTTGTGACGTTGATTAAAATCGTCACATTTAACGCAGGATCTAGCAAATGCTACTAGGCGTGATATGTATACGCCATATGCAGGTCCCACTGGAATATTACTGTCCAGAAAGGAATAGTTTACGATGTCGAAATTGTAATCATCTCTTTTGTCATAGTCGACGAGAGAGAAGGCCCGCTTCATTTTTATAGAGATATAGGTCTAAATACGATGTGCCTGTAGGGTTATATAGCGATTATCCACAGCGAGAGCCGACAATGCACTATAGGCCGCCGGACTGTCGGGGCTGTAGTATAAGTTATCCAACACCTTCTCCCAGCTATTCATGGTGACAAATGCTGATGGACCCTGGCTCTATCGTTTATTTATAACGGATATATCTTGGGCCGGAGTTTCTTTCTGATTTTCTTCGTTGGGTTCTGCCAACACATTGTCCATGGTAAATGACCAGTCCAACTCGTCTGATGACCGCTTGATAAGCACTTCATCCACATCTGCAACGGCATCTTCCAATGCAGACCATAGAACAGGGTGAAGGGTAAAATGCACTGTACCCCCATCTAGCCGAGCCAATGCGGGACTTGCACAATACACGGTTCAGGCCTCGGCCGCTAGGATCGCTTTTGTCTTCATTTCCGCTTTATCCCACTTCTATCGTCTGCTAGGCACAGCTGAGTAAGCTGGCCGATCGTTTCGCTTGGACGCGTAGCGGGCGATAACTCTCCGTAATAACCACCGCCCAACCGCCAGGATCGCGGCGAACGACATTTCCAGTTTATCGAGAAAAAGCAGCCGACATGGAAATCGATGTGAAAATAGCAGCTACTGCGTGTTTGCTTTAAGGTATGTGGTGATTTATATGATTTTAAGTTCGATACTTGATATAATCGATAGAAACCTGTCGTAGTTTTTTCGATTGTGCCGTCATATTCGTTAGCAATGGTGAAAGACAAAAAGACGAATATAAAACCGGCCCGCGGGATGATTGAAATAGTATAAACGTTTCCGTTCCGGGTCGTTTATATTTTGGGAACATTCAAGGAATTCCCGTTGGTAAGCAGGTAGTTGTCATTTAAACACCGCTAAAGTCAATAAATACCTCGACGTCGGCATTAGCTGACAATGGTTTTAAATGTGTATTCATGCCAGCATGCTGTACAGGAGAGCTGTTAGATCTCAGCGGGAATGGAGCTTTCAAAGCTGCCCTAAAAGACCAGCTCAGTCCCTAGCAGACGATAGAAGTGGTATAAAACGGAAATAAAAACAAAGGCGATCCTAGCGGCCGAGGCCGAAGCCGTGTATTGTGCAAGTTCCGCATTGTACACATCGTGACACAAGTGAATGAGGTCGCCGTCCAGTTCACCAGACAACACCCGTTTGAATTTGGTCCAGCCCTCCCTGGACAGACGAATGTTAGCCGGGCACGGTTGTGTAGGGTCCGCATCAGAGATGTCTCACACCTCCTCCATGATATCGACCGTATCCGCATAAACGTGCAGGAAAACCTCGGGGGTCAAGCTGAGAAACGCCCGTATTATATACTCCGTCATGGTCAGTACGTGAATGATACCAGATTTGACTGTCTCTCGTATTTATAAGGAGAAAAAGTTTATGACGTGAGATCAAAGGATCGGATGGTCATGTCACTGGGCTGACAGTCTAGCCGGATAATCAATGGCATCGTCGTCTGCCGCCGCTTCATTGCTAGGTTTAGTAATTTGTTCATTGGGTTCTGCCGCCGCTTCTCTCAGGGCACGAGCCCACTCCAACTGAACAGCTGACCGCTCGTCCGGTGTAAACAGCTGGTCCACGATAGGCACCACTTTCTCGAAGGCTGTCCACAGATCGGAGTCTAGGGTGAAGCCTCGCGTAGGATCTTGGTAACGGCCCAGGCGTGGGAAGAAGGGTCCACAGTGTACGTAGATGGCATCGTCTATGTGGATGAGGTTTCCATCGAGCTCACCGCTCAACACCCGTTTAAATTTGGTCCAGCCGTCACGGGGTAGCGTAGCTGTATTCGATACGGTCTCAGCGCGCGACCCGCAAACATCTCCACGGTCTTCCACGAGGGTGACTTTATCTTCATAGACGTGTAACCCCATCAACGGTGTAAGGGGAAGGATGGCTCGTAGGACTGGTGACATGGTTGACCCAATGACGAACGGTGAATGACACACTCTCACTGTCTCTCGTATTTATGGTCAGGTCCCTCTGTGACATGGTTGACCCAATGACGATCGGTGAATGACGCACACTGTTACTGACCCTCGTATATATCGGTTGCACATACGCGCATCTGTGGAGGCTCTGAAGAGCCGTTCTTTTTCTGTCGCTGTCATTGCCACAGCGTCAGGGTCAATAGGGCAAAAACCATTACTAGGCCAACGAGCCGTCGCTGGTTCCGGCGTGAGCGCTCGTGGTCCATAGTCCGGGCATCAAGGATGGCTGTCATAGTCCAGTAGTGGTGAGTGATAGCACACCTCTCCATCGTGTACACTTTGTCGAGGACCGCTTCTGTGAACTTTTTCAGGATCTGGCGTCGCCCCTCGTTGTCGTCGCCATCTCCAAACATGGACCGAACCACTGCTCGGTAACCCGAGAGTGAATTAACCACGGTCGCATGCTGTAAAATGCTAGTCGCATAGGGGTGGGTGTCCGTCATGGCTCTGCAACCGTAGGACTGGGGGTGTGGAATCCAGAGGGACGTGTTTTATAAACCATGTCACACATGCGCGTCTATACGTAGCTCTACGGGTGTAGTCCGTGATACGTACTATTCTGATTGGTTAGTCCAAAAAGAGAGCAACAACAACAAAGATTACAGGTCAATCCTTTTATTAGCTCCTCCATCACAGCACATCCACGCTGGAGGAACCGCCATGGGTGTGTTTACATGCGGATGTTAAAGGTTAAAAGGTTAAATGTTAAAGCTCATATCAGCGGTTAAAGGTCATTGCCAATCACGTGACAGTAAACATGGAAAACCCCGGATGTAAGATGAGGACTCGGATGTAAAACCACAGTACCCGGATGGAATTACAAGCGTCTAGTCCGTTATTCATAATCCAGCCGTCGTCCATTAGAGAATATCCGCGTCCATAATCCAAAGACCTATTCCATATTCCATATAACAGTATTGGCACCAAATTCAAAAAGACAATCATAGTATACATAAACATAGGCTTGTTTCCTGCAAGAGAGAAGCGGTCAACAGTTTTCAATGATGCCGGCAAGACATCATGATGTTCCAAAAATATCAAACTCGTATCGCTGATCAGTATTCTTAATCCATAATATTCGTTGTAAAGTCGTCATCTAAAGAATGATGTATCTCAGTTACTCTTTGATTGTGACTGTTCATATGAGTACCATGAGGATCTTGAGGTACATGGGTTCATACGGCCCCTAGCCCCGGGTTAAGCGGAATTAGACACAAGTTACGAAACGTAGCGCCATAGATCTTGCACGCTACGTTCGTATTTTGCTGTCAGCATGCGATATGTATCGTCAAATTTGAGAAACTTTGAGTGGAGGCACTTGGTGGAATAGCCCTGTTTCATAAGTTTCTGCAACAATGTTTTGTGACGTTGATTAAAATCATCACATTTAACACAGGATCTAGCAAATGCTACTAAGCGAGATATGTATACGCCATATGCAGGTCCCACTGGAATATTACTGTCCAGAAAGGGATAGTTTACGATGTCGAAATTGTAATCATCTCTTTTGTCATAAAGTCGACGAGAGAGAATGCCGCTTCATTTTTATAGAGATAGAGATCTAAATATGATGTGCCTGTAGGGCTATCTGTAGTTTCCTTCAAATCCAGTGAAGGTGGATATATATCCTTCACTGCGTCATTTATATAGCGATTATCCACAGCGAGAAGATCGTCTATATAGCGTTTGGTGAATGAGAAGGAACGGGATTTGAATGGATCGATTTTTGAAAGCGCCTGCATATAGTCATATTCATAAGAGAACAGATACAGGTCAGCCAACAGGGGTGCACAATTAGTATCCATTGGAATACCTACATGCTGCTGATATATTGTGCTGCCAAATTTCACATAGATATCTTTAATGAGAAATTCAAGCAACTCTATAAACAAAGAAACATCCCATGAATGATATCTCTTGTATGTAGTCGAGCTAAAGAATGCTTTATGGCTTCCAACATTAATATATCTACGATCAGTTTTCTTGAACACAGATACTATTAATGAACTTATACAGTCAATAAGGTCCTGATGAGGGATTGTAGTATAGAGAGTCGAGAAATCCCATGTGGATACATGTCTGTACGGTATGTGACCTTTAGCATCAAGTTCTTCCGTAAGACATTTTGAGTTTTTCAATATCCACATACATTCAACGCCAGAGTTCTTAGAAGGCGGAGGAACGACGGGGAAAACCCACTGGGAAACCCGGATGTTGACAAGGTCCCGGATGTAAAATCCACTGCCCACACACACACAGACACACGCGCGCGCGCGCAATGAGGTTCAGTCGTACACCATTACATCTCGGTCCTGGAGTTGGAGGTAGATGAACTGAGTGTGCTAAAAATAGATCACCAGCAAGCGTGCTATAAAAGGGAAGCGGCCTGGCCGTTTCATCCGACACTCTGTCAACCACCAAGATGTTCACTTGCACAACTTGCCAGAAGCAGTTTACTCGCCTAGAAGATTTGCGACGGCACGAGGCCTCCATCCACAACGGCGCACGGTCTACTTGTATAACCTGCGCACGGTCATTTAATCGGGAGGATCATTTACTGCGCCACGAACGCTTATTCCACGAGCGGACGACAGAACAATATAATGAATGTGGTCAACTCTTCAAACGACCGAGTCAGTTAAGACGGCATCAGCGTTGGATTCATACCCCGTCTCTACGGTTTGGGCGACAACTTCCCACTAAAGAGGCACCCAGGAGGTTCAGACCCAGTGAAGATGAGCCCGTAGAGACGAATGCCACTGGTGATGCGACCACAGAGAGCCCGCCTATACCCACAGTTCAGGAGAGCCTAGATATCCAGCCAGTCCCTAGCATTACTGTTGCCAGTACGCCTGACGACATCGAACATTTTCTGGAAGATGCAGTGGATGTTCCTAGCGATCTGTTACAGGACGCCCATCCAGTGAGTGACATCTATCGGCGACAATGGCCCATGATACGGCACTGTTTTCACTGTGATCGCCCCATTCCAGATATCTACAATTTCCCACTGACCGACCTCACCCGTCTACGCAGCTACGTGGAAGCCATTTTCAATGACCAAGCTACGGTCTTCAAATTGAATGTCGCTTTCGGGTACATCTTACGTCACAAAGAGACGGACCAGTTACGGTATTATTATGCCAGTAATAACAGCCATGTGTTTGACCAACCGTTCACCATCATTAACCGGGCGTCGCTAGAGACGATGCTGGAGAAACTGGACACCGTGGATCCCTTGAGATGGGCACATCGTCAACGCCCCAACACACAATGGGTCGTAGAGAGGGTCACCAATGCTACGTTCTTCGTTACCAAGCTGACCGACCACCCCCATCGGCTGAATGCGTCACCCTTGCACTGATGCTGATCGTTGACTTGAGCTCAGTAAACACTTGTACCTAATGTGACGGTGCGTTTAATAATAAAACATGGTGTTTGATATTTCAATTTGTTTTGCTGTGAACATACTAAACATACCCAGGGCGGCTCCCCCAGCCTGAGTATGATGTAACATTGGGGATAATAAACTGTATAAACATTGCTGAACTTATTATTATTTTGTTATTAACGACAACCGCTATCCGCTATACTTGGATGAAATATATACCCCGATGTGATATAGTGCCCTTGCACACTTCCGAAACTTCCCTTTAAACCGCGCGCGCGCACTCGGCCGGATAACCCGCGCAGGCATGCGGCCGGGCCGGGCCGGGCCGGGCCGGGCCGGGCCGGGGGAAACCCGGATGTTGAAGAGTACCCGGATGTTGAAAAGTACCCGGATGTTGAAGAGGTCCCGGATGTTCTATTACATGCATTTCATACGTCTAAAGTCTAAGGAAAAATTGGAACTCTTCTGTGTTCGGAGTCGGAGGTCATTCTGAAAACCGGAAGTGACGTCACACACTTGCGCAGACCCACCAAACCACGTGACCGGCGCTGAAAAATGTTGAGCACGAACGACACACGAGTCCAGGCGAATGCTCCCTCACGACTGCTTCACTCAACTCCATCGGACAATTAGTGGCCTACCTAGACCCCAAAACGTCTATTTCCATACCCTTTTCCCACAATTCCCTGTTTGCGCATGCGCAGAATGTTGAAAACGAACGACACACTAGTCCAGTTGGATACTCCCTCACGAATGCTTCACATTGATACCTCACTCGATCCAATCGGCCCACTAGTGGTCCACCTAGACCCCAAAACGTCTATTTCCACACCCTTTTCCCACAATTCCCTGTCTGCGCATGCACAGAATGTTGAAAACGGGCGACACACTAGTCCAATCGGATGCTCCTTCACGAATGCTTCACATTGATACTTCCAATCGACCCACTAGTTGCCCACCTAGACCCCAAAACATCTATTTCCATACACTTTCTCTACTGCGCATGCGCAGAATGACATCAGTTCCACGACACACCCAGCCCGTTGGATACTCCCTCACGTATGCTTCATATTGATACCTCACTCGACCCAATCGGTCCGCTAGCGGTCCCTACAGATTGCCGAACATTCTCACAAAAACCCACGTATTTGGGACTACTTTCGGTCCGCGGAGACATACCGCATCACCGCCAGACCGCATCACCACGGAGGAATACATTCCCCCTAAAGTCACGCCCGATTAATCCAGACCGGAAGTGACGTCTTACCTGCGCAGAACACTCCTGCGCACACCGCCGCATGACCGCCCTAATTTTTTTCTGCGCATGCGCAGTGACGAGCCATTGCGCTGAAATCCTATTTCTATACTACTAACCATGGCCAAATTATATCCACTCAAGACAAAGCATTGTGTTCAGAGTTACTTATTCGGTTTGTGTGAGAATGGCGAAATAATTTATTTGTTTTGCTTTCAATATTGGAACCGGTATTAAATTATACCATACTCGAATCTTTTCTTTCTTTATATATTCTTTATCATGAAAACACGTACAGATTCTGTCATTCTTCGAGATATTTGTTCTACTTTTAAGTAAAAACACTTCAGGTGTTCACCTTCCCAGAGCATCAAGATTCCAAGGTCAACATATTAACCTATCCTCCGAATTCCTAAAAAAGGACACTCCTATATACCACATCTTGAAACGCTAGGGCAAATCAGTCTGCAAAAATTGCCAGAGAAGACGCTTAGTGAAGCCAAAATGTTGAAAATCTGCGGGCTACTTCTTGCCCTTGTGGTAGGCTCTAGGTCACTGTTAGCAGGGGATATGTATGGACCAATTATTTCGGAAAAATGCAAACGTCTGTTTCTGGAGCAAGGAGTTAACCATAATTTCAACGAGACAATTGCACACGCAATTCATAGTATGACCGTGCAAGGTTTGAAGCTGTTCAATTCCAAAGCCACTGTACACAACAACCACATTCCTACGATGAACCAAGATTTGACCTCCCCAGTGAAAGTGATGGCCTACGCCCCAAACGACCCCTTGGGCTACGACTTCTACACGCGCACGATGAACGTACTTGATCACATTCTCCAGGCTGTAGGAACCACCAACGACACTTTGGGAGCGAACTGGTCACCTATCGAGAGAGTGATACATAACTTGCATATGTGGGATCTTTGGGACGACATCGCGAATTTGTACCACGGAACAGTCTCTCCTTATCCCCCGGGACAAGAATTTTGTGACTGCATGACGGATACGGGATATAACGGTATCTACAAGGCCGTGCAATGGATTGCCGACCACTTTGCGCCAGGGCCAAATCCGGAGCTGACCGACGGCGTAAGCTGGGGAGTATGGAAGAAGAAACTGGTATCACGTTTTTACCACAAAGGCGCCGTGCATGATGCAGCACTTTTCTTATATTGTGAACTGAAAGACCTGTAATTTTCGAGCGATCCTGGCGAGCATTGAGAGGTGCAAGATTTACGTCCATATCGTATTATTTTCTGTTAAAATTATCATCAAAAACTGTTTTCATAACCTCACTGTTAGGCACTGTAAGGTCACGAACTACATTGTCTGGCACTTCACTAAATCCGCGTGTTTTTCTGTTTACATACCCGTACTATTTCTGCAAAAAAAAATAAACCAGAATCTGATTGAAACTGATTAAATATCAGATTTCTTAAAGGGGAACAACAATGGAATACCAAAGTTGTTGAGAGATTTATTGTGATTGGAGCTTATTTAATCAATATTCCTGCTTGTTGCCGAAACATTGCCAAAGACTTTTAGGTTTGGTAGGCCTACAAATTCGGTATGTATATTAACGTTGATTATGTGACACTTTGAACTAGAGATAAGAAGATAAAAAAAAATCAAATGCGTCTGCATTCCAAAATCATTGTGTTACTGGTAAAGTGATTTTCACTTTAAACCATACTCGGTACCAATATGAAATACGGTTTCAATATCAGCCGATAACCAGGCATTTTATTACAAAACTTGAACAGTATAAGGGGGATTTTTTTCGCGTTTTATAAAATGTTTCCCATTGTTGTCGATCGAGAGAGATTCTCGTCTTGTCGCTTTTGACTTTGGATAATTTTAGAAATACCATGATTTTCGATAATGACCCAGATTATGCACACGCAGTTGATCTGGTCATTGGTTATCCTAGGGTTTCATTTAGAAAAATGGAACTCCAAATTCAATTTCAAGATGTCGACACAAAAATGTTAATTCCAACTATTAGTTTCCAAATTGATAGGACAAAGAACATCTGTAGAAAAAAAAAGTTTCAAGGAATGATATCAATTTAAGGATACGAGGACCAGGGTTCCATCAATATTCGATACCCTTCAGATTTTGTTAAAATCGCGTAACCTATAAATGATTACTACACATAGTACAAATATCTGAACGGTTTATCATTCGAAAATTTCAAAGTTAATTATTCTTAATTATATATTTAGAATGCTGATAACTTTCACATTCAAACTTGCAATTTACATTCAAGAGACGTTTTGAATATTTCGTCTGTCTCATTTTTTTTATCACATAAAACAATTCGTGTATTTCATACATCGATAACTTAAAAAAACATTGACCGAAACTTTTAATAAATAATGAGAACACTCTTGATTGGTTCGAAAGATATGTAATGTTGTTAACAATCGGATGGAGAAAAAAATCTTGGGAGGCCGCGATCACCAATTAACCGGCGATCAGGGTTAACTTGTGGCGCTAGCTAGGCCATAATCTCATGGGTCAATCTGTTATATGAGGCCTGTGGAAACGAGGTTGTTGGAGATATATCACTCCCCACAAGTGTTCCAAAATATAATAATCCGTAATACAATTCTATGATAACACAAATTATCGTCGACTCTGAAATTCATAAAAATGCACCGAGCAAAGAAAATATAGATTGGTCAGGAGAACCTCTTAGCCTGATTTCTCCTGCGTAAAATCCACAAAACGTCAGGTAAAAATCTATGCACTGTGATGGACGACCAGTGGGAAAATTTTACGTTTTCCTGAAGATAATTCATCAAACTTACCTCCATCGAAAAGAAAATCCATTGGAAGTAACGAGACTGCACTCCCTTCCTTGCAAATCCAGCTTATTCCAGGCGAAGTGGCGCATCCACATCCGCTAGTGTAAGACATGCGAGTACTGTGACAGCAAATTATATCCAAGGAAGACAGGATTTAACTTGAAACGGCCATGTAGACAAACTTGGAAGTTCATGAGTAGGCGTCAGGTCAGTATCCAGCCGTCCTCCGCAAAAGAATAGATTTGCGTTAATAATTAATGGATGTACCTTTTTTGTTCGACAGGAAGAACCAATTCCACGCATGCATTCAAAGTATGTCTCTCATAAGAGTGAAACAGTGTTCAATGATGACAGCAAGATATCATCATGTTTTTGACGTAAAATCGCGGATAGGTATTTTTTTTATCCGGACGAATTTTCAAGTCGTTGTCTAGAGTATAATGCACATGATGTATCTTTGTCATCTCTTTGATTATGACTTCATTCTGAATACCATGGAGTTGTGAAACATGTGACCCTCAAATCCCGAGCTAAGCCAGTTTGAAAATAAATTTATCATCCAATCAGGTTACGATCGAATCAAAAAAATCCAACTAAGGTACCATATACCCATGCAGATATGGTTCGTGGCAAGATAATGTATTTTTGTGCGTGATGTCAATTTGTTCAAGAAAATATTGAATCTACGACGACGCAATACGAACCGTGGAGGGAACATATATAGTTAACATTTTGTAATTTTCCCCGAGATAATAATCCCAGAGATGATATATAGGGGGGGAATTCGCCCCTCGAGATAATTTTTCCCTAGATATTATCTCGGGGGAAATTCAAAAAATATTAACTATGTCCCCTCCACGGTTCCGTGACGCAGTGGCGTCAGCTAAGAATGAGCGTTATCTAGATACTAGTCTGATGGGACTTGAACCCATGCCACTTGTGGCACCAACTGTCTGGCTATACTGGACAATAGCTCACCGACACGGTTACATAGCCTCTCACAACTTAGATATGATAGCAAGAGTAGCATTGAAACCGCAAATCTCTTAGAATTCGAAGTGGAGGGAACGGGCGTCACGGATACGAATACGGATGCGTTCATCCTTGAATTGGAATGCTGAGATGTTTAGTAATTGTAGTAATAGTCACGGTCATGAAATCTGTCACATCCGTGTTGCAGGTATAGAACGTAGACTGTCCCTGTTGCCCCCGTGTCGATCACTGACGTAGCAAGATAATGTATTTGTATGCGTGATGTCAATTTGTTCAAGAAAACATTGAATCTACGACGACGTAGTACGAACCGTGGAGGGGACATAGTTAAGATTTTATAATTTCCCCCGAGATAATAATCCTCGAGATGATATCTAGGGGGAAATTCGCCCCTCGAGATAATTTTCTCCTAGATATTATCTCGGGGGAAATTAAAAAAATATATTAACTATGTCCCCTCCACGGGTCCGTGACGCAGTGGCGTCAGCTAAGAATGAAACAATTCACTTAGATACTGGTCTGATGGGACTTGACCCAGTCATTAATGACACCAACTGACTGGCTATACAGGACAGGAGCTCTAACCGACGCGGCCAAATCGCCGCCTACAAGTTAGATTTCGTAGCAAGAGTAGTATAGAAACCGCAAACCTCTTAGCATTCGAGGCGGAGAGAACGGACCTGAGGGAAAATGTGGGTTACATGAGGTTGCATGACCTTTGACTAGGAATGTGAAGGTAGACCTTGGACCTAGGAACCTCGTTTCATAAAACGAAGACACACCTCCAGAAAGCAATCGATTGAAATGATCCCTTGGTGGGCCTCGAAGTGCCCCCATCACAAAATAAAAAGCATATCAGTTTCCTGTGAACTGCCGCCGATTTTATTTTTTTCAAATATGTTAGGCCGTTTGTAATATGATTTTTCTTAAGAAAAACATAGAAGCATGCTCCATAGGAGTGAGGAATAAAATAGCTAATTCGCACAACTTCGTTTTAGTCTCGCGTAGAATCCCCCAGTCTTGCACCTCGTGAAACTGACATGTCTTATGTCCGAGATGCCCAGATCAAAATATTTAAATACAGATAATTCATTGGCTCGTTTAAATGGGGCGAACATGTGACTTGATGCTTTGGGAACAACTTTCGAACAGGATGATCTCCCTCCAGATATTCGTCTTTTGCGGCTGATAGGTGACTCCGTGTGAAATACATGCCGAATCATAGCGATAAGCTAAGGGTACTGTTAAGTGAAACGTGAAATGCCCTTAGCAAGCTAAGATGGTTTTTCACAACCAGAGACTTTTGAGACTCACAGCATGAATAACGATGAATAGTGAAATAATAAAACATTTATAAACAATGTTGGTATTTATTATCAAATCAAACCTGCTATTGCTATGCCTTGTATCCTCCTTTAGGAGATCCTTTGCAGAATAAAGCTTATCTCCCTTTAGGGAGCTCAGCTGGTTTACTTTGCGCATGCGCCCCATGAAATCGTCCTCTTTTTCTACTGCAGCCCGTAGGTGTGTTTTGTACAAGGCCGTAGAGTGAGGGGAGGATGGGTTGGGCAATCAAAGCGATAGCAGGTTTGATTTGATAATAAATACCAACATTGTTTATAAATGTTTAATATTTATTGCTCAAATCTATACCTGCTATTGCTATGCCATACTACCAACAGATGGAGGTAGGGACCTCGGCCTTGTTGTAGTTCCTGAGTTCATGCAGAGTAACCGCTGAGGTGATCGTGGATGTGGTACATGTTTTAGCTCTTAAGAGGATTCCCGTGTCGTATAGAAGCTTAGGGAGCGCAGAGAGTAAAAACTAGTGAGACGGTAAGAAGGGTCATGTACATACCAGGCTTCTGAACCCGAATACCAAGGTACCAGCTGATCATACTGTCATCGCCGTCTCACACGTCTCTCTGAAGATCCTTCGTCTCCGACACGGATGTACCTAAATAATACTCACCGATGTGTCGGGTCTTGTTAGCTGACAAATTCGGTATGTATTTACGTTGATTATGTGACACTTTGAACTAGAGATAAGAAGATTTTAAAAAATCAAATGCGTTTGCATTCCAAAATCATTGTGTTACTGGTAAAGTGGTTTTCACTTTAAACCATACTCGGTACCAATATGAAATACGATTTCAATATCAGCCGATAACCAGGCATTTTATTACAGAACTTGAACAGTATAAGGGGGATTTTTTTTCGCGTTTTATAAAATGTTTCCCATTGTTGTCGATCGAGAGAGATTCTCGTCTTGTCGCTTTTGACTTTGGATAATTTTAGAAATACCATTTGAATGATTTTCGATAATGACCCAGATTATGCACACGCAGTTGATCTCGTCATTGGTTATCCTAGGGTTTCATTTAGAAAAATGGAACTCCAAATTCAATTTCAAGATGTCGACACAAAAATTTTAATTCCAATTATTAGTTTTCAAATTGATAGAAAAAAGAACATCTGTAGAAAAAAGAGCATAAATGGAAGAAAGTGATATATAAATCAGAAACGAAGTTTCAAGGAATGATATCAATATAAGGATACGAGGTCCAGGGTTCTATCAATATTCGATACCCTTCAGATTTTGTTAAAATCGCGTAACCTATAAATGATTACTACACATATTACAAATATCTGAACGGTTTATCATTCGAAAATTTCAAAGTTAATTATCCTTAACTGATCTTAATTATATATTTAGACTGCTGATAACTTCCACATTCAAACTTGCAATTTACATTTAAGAGACGTTTTGAATATTTCATCTGTCTCATTTTTTTATCACATAAAGCAATTCGTGTATTTCATGCATCGATAACTTCAAAAAACATTGACTGAAACTTTTAATAAATAATGAGAACACTCTTGATTGGTTCGAAAGATATGTAATGTTGGTAACAATCGGATGGAAAAAAAATCTCGAGAGGCCGCGATCACCAATTAACCAGTGATCAGGGTTAACTTGTGGCGCTAGCTAGGCCATAATCTCACGGGTCAATCTGTTATATGAGGCCTGTGGAAACGAGGTTGTTGGAGATATATCACTCCCCACAAATGTTCCAAAATATAATAATCCGTAATACAATTCTATGATAACACAAATGATCGTCGACTCTGAAATTCATAAAAATGCACCGAGCAAAATTTTACGTTTTCCTGAAGATAATCCATCAAACTTACCTCCATCGAAAAGAAAATCCATTGGAAATAACGAGACTGCACTCCCTGCCTTGCAAATCCAGCCTATTCCAGGCGAAGTGGCGCATCCACATCCGCTAGTGTAAGACATGTGAATACTGTGACAGCAATTATATCCAACGAAGACAGGATTTAACTTGAAACGGCCATGTAGACAAACATCATGTTTTTGACGTAAAATCACTGATAGGTATTCTTTTCATCCAGACGAATTTTCAAGTCGTTGTCTAGAGTATAATGTACATTATTTATCTTTGTCATCTCTTTGATTATGACTTCATTCTGAATACCATGGAGTTGTGAAACATGTGACCCTCAAATCCCGAGCTAAGCCAGTTTGAAAATAAATTTATCATCCAATCAGGTTACGATCGAACCAAAAAAATCCAAATAAGGTACCATATACCCATGCAGATAGGATTTGTGGTAAATCTGTCACACCCATGTTGCAGGTATAGAACGTAGACTGCCCCTGTTGCCCCCGTGTCGATCACTGACGTAGCAAGATAATGTATTTTTGTGCGTGATGTCAATTTGTTCAAGAAAATATTGAATCTACGACGGCGCAGTATACGAACCGTGGAGGGGACATAGTTAATATTTTGTAATTTTCCGCGAAATCATAATCCCCCAGATGATATCTAGGGGGGAAATTCGCCCCTCAAGATAATTTTCCCTTTGATTTTATCTCGGGGGAAATGTAAAAAACATTAACTATGTCCCCTTCACGGTTCCGTGACGCAGTGGCGTCAGCTAAGAATGAGCGTTATCTAGATACTAGTCTGATGGGAGTTGAACCCATGCCACTTGTGGCACCAACTGTCTGGCTATACTGGACAATAGCTCACCGACACGGTCACATCGCCTCTCACAACTTAGATATGATAGCAAGAGTAGCATTGAAACCGCAAATTTCTTAGAATTCGAAGCGGAGGGAACGGGCGTCACGGATACGAATACGGATGCGTTCATCCTTGAATTGGAATACTGAGATGTTTAGTAATTGTAGTAATAGTCACGGTCATGAAATCTGTCACACCCGTGTTGCAGGTATAGAACGTAGAGTGCCCCTGTTGCCCCCGTGTCGATCACTGACGTAGCAAGATAATGTATTTGTGTGCGTGATGTCAATTTGTTCAAGAAAATATTGAATCTACGACGACGTAGTACGAACCGTGGAGGGGACATCGGGTTTTTTCATGTGCCCATGCATGATGATGCAAGTATGGGCATTGTTCTTCATCTGATAGATCCAAAAATGGCACAGACATATTTATTTGACACCTGAAATTCTACCGATCGGTTCCTACGCATAAAGTATTTTGAGCATACACTTGATTCTGCGGGGGTACTATTTATTACCAAACCGCGCGCAAGAGTTCCAAAAAGGTCACTTCAAACGTCACTTGACCAAGTGCGGTCAAAAAAGTTTGGTGAAACACAACTTCAGATTTGTTCGAAGTGCACTTGGTCAAGTGCGAAAATCGCCCTTGGAAAACTCAAGTCAAGTGAGGTTTCATGAAATCAACCCCTGTCTACTTAATGGTCTACTTCAACCAAGAGGCCACCGTGTTCTTGGTGATGTCACAAGTTGCAACTGGATGAAGAGAGAGAAACAACAGTCGACGAGACCCCCGAACTGGGTCGGTATGGGTGAGGTAGAGACGTATTGCTCGCACTGGACATAACAGGATGTCGTCATCAAAGCCAAGAACGAAGTCTGTTAATGCGGGGATAGAATAAAGACATTGAGCACAAGGACCTTGGCGCACAGCCTCATTTTAGCCGATGAACTCTGGAGTGGATCGGAAAGAGATGCGGGACCAATCTGCCGTCCAGGTCATCGACTTCCTCTCCAGGGCCCGAAGCTCGGATACTCTGAAAGCCAATGCGAAGGCCGTCAGGAAGGCAGTCTAGTTGGCAACAGCTATATAGAGGCTGACTGTAGAGGTTCGAAGGGTGGGCCTAGAAGAGCGACAAGAACCACCCCAATATCCCACTTCGGTAGCAGTTGTGGGGTACGGCGAGACTGTAAGGTGAAGGAACGTAGGAGGGCAGAGATGTTGTCATCCAGGCTCATGTCAATGCCCGTCGATAGACGCAGAACCCTGGCTAAAGCTGACCGGTACCCTTCAAAGGTGCTGATTTGAAACTTCCTATCTCGGTGTAGGTGAAGGAGGAAGTCCGCTACTATGGGAAGAGAGGCAGCGTCGGGATTGATGCCTCGGCCTCGACACCAGGAGACGAAGTATGTCCACTTAGATTGATAGAGCTGTGATGTGGAAGACGGGTTGGCTGAAACCATCGTCTCTGCAACTTCTGCTGAAAATCCTTGGTCTGTGAGTGCACCCTGGATAGTCTGCAGACGTCTTAGTTGAGCCACTGGGGGTTGTGGTGGACTATCCCGTGAGGTTGACGCAACAGGCTGGGCCAAACTGGTAGGCGGCGTGGTGGGGCGGTGAGAAGAGGAACCAGAGCTGGAAACCACGGTCGACGAGGCCACCACTGGACGAGAAAGGATGACGCAGTCGTGCTGAGAAATCTTTAGTAGAACTTCCTGAAGCAGGGCAATGCGAGGGTAGGCATATGCAAGGAAGTTGTCCCAACTGCTCGATAGGGCGTCGATGGCAAAGGCTCGAGTGTCTAGAATCGGGTTGACGAAGAGGGAGAGCTGTGCATTGTTCCTCGTCGCAAACAGGTCGATCAAGGGGAATTCCCAGATGCTGGTGATGCCTTGGAAGATCTCCGGGTGAAGCTGCCATTCTGTCTGAAGAACGGTGTCGAAACGAGAAAGGCAATCTGCTAGGACGAAGAGCCGACCCGGAACATGGCGAGCGGTGAGATAGCAGTGATGTTGCAGAGCCCAGTCGAGGAGTGTCCAAATCAGACAAAATGTAGGGTAGGATCGGGTGGTACCCATCTTGATGATGTGAGCAATAAACGGTCGAGTTGACCGTTGCGATGAGAAAGGACGAATTCACCAGAAGAGAGCTTCAATGCTGGACTGCTAAGATGACAGCTTTCAACTCCAGAAAGTTGATATGAAGTCTGGCATCCGACGACAACCATCTGCCGGACACCTCAAGGTCGTCTAGAGACCTCAAGAGATGGCGATCTGGAGCCGGTGATAGGAAAGGAACTGCCCGCATGACATTGTGACGGGACTGCCACCAAATCAGATGGAGAAGTAGAGACGTCAACACCGGAACTAGAAGATTGAGGGATGACATCTGAAGGTATGGATGATGATACTGCAGCGACCAAACTTGGAGACGCCCGTAGTGAGTAAGGTCCTGCGTGGATGTGAGAAGACCTAGAAGACCTTGCCAGAGATCAAGGGGCTGTGAAGACGATGACAAGAACTCAGTACCAACCTCTGAAGCTTGGTCCACTGTTCTTCCGGGGGGTCGTACCAGTTGATGGACCGTGTTGAAGACTGCCCCAATGTAGTGACGAAGTTGTGCCGGTACCAACTCTGACTTCTGAGGGTGAGGATGAACCCGAGATGTAGAAGGATCTGAGCGTAAAGGAGAGATTTGTCTGCCGCCCAAATGAGGATGTCGTCTATGTATACCTCAATGTGAATGCCCCGTAGATGGAGGAAAGCCATGACTGGTGAGGTGATGCGGGTGAAGAGCGATGGGCCGATGTTGACTCCGAAAGGGAGGACTTGCCACTCGAATCGTCGACCGGTGATGGTAAAGCGTAGGAAAATGGTGATGACGAGAATGAATGGGTATATGGAGATATGCGTGCAGCTGATCGATGGAGGCCAGCCAATCCCGGTGATGTACACGGGCCCGGATCGATGAAACGGACGTCAACTTGGAGGAAATGAGGAGGTGGTGACAGGTACCAAGAAGCGTCTGAACGTGTCTGGAGAGAACTGGCAGGTGTGATGGACGAGATCGGGAGATGAGCCCAGGCTGGGTCTGGAAGTCGAAGAGAAAACCATTTCTTAATGTCTCTAGAACCCAGGCGTCGTCTGTAATGAGCTGCCAAATCTCCCAGAAGTGCTGCAAATGACCGCCGACGACAAGATGACTGAAAGGACGGAAGGCGGGCAGATGAAAGTCTATGACATGTAGTATGAAATGCCGACAATCACTTGGTGGGGGCACCTCTACCTCTAGAAGACCTCCCACGCGTGATAGGGATGAAAACTACCATGGAGATCGTCGCGGCGCTGGGCAGTCTTGTGAACTTGATCCCGGCTCTTCCTCTGGCCAAACGAGGCACTAGCTGGACGCCGAGTCGCTGCAGAAAAAGAGTCTTGACTCCCTCTCCTCGCGAAAAACCAGGCATAACAGACTCAATTGCGTTGTTGAAGATGAACTAGAAGTCAACAGCTGGTGCATCAGTAGGGTTCTAGCTGAAACCGGAACCTCAGCCTTGGAGTTGCGCAGAAATGCTATGCGCTGAGACTGAAGGCGAGAAGCATAAGAATAGGCGCCAGGCTCGATGACATGACAGTAGTCTTGTTCAGTGTGTCGAGAAAATCCCCGAAGGTAGGTGTGGTTACCGGGAGACAGAAGAATCGACCCATCAGGCTGACGGATGGCAGGATCGAATGTAAGTCGAGCTGTGGCGGCCAGGAAACAGTCGGTGTACGACGTAATACGCTGAATGGCGAGAAACAACTCCTGAAGACAATCAACTTCCTAGGAGGAGAGGCTAAGGGAGAGCGACTTGAAAAAACTCCAATACTTGATCCAAATCGCAGTCCGGTACAGGAGGCTTGTCTGGGAGAAAGCCATCGTGGAGTTTGTAAAACGTGAACGTAGGTTTTTTAAACTTGTCATCGTCCACAAGATGACGGTCGTAAGAAGTAAATATGGATGCTCATTCTGGATTTGACATCCGGTGAAAGCGATGACTTCCGAACAGAGGCAGATGTTGCAGAAGACAAACAACGATCAGGTGAAACATCGTTGAGGCCCTGATGAAAAGACGTAGATGCAATAGGGAAAGACTGGTCCGCAACCGGTGGTGTGGCAGAAATGGGACCTGAAAAGTTGACAAGACAACAGACGATCAAGTGGATGACATGGTTGTGATACGTTGATCGAAGGTAAAGTTTCGCAAACAAAAACCCGCTGACGAAGTGGTGACAAAGAACGGCGTCGTGAAGATCAGGTCGAGGTGATCGGAAATGGTGTTGCGGCGTCCGAGAGCGGCGTAATGGCGTCCGAGAACGGCGACGAAGGCGTACGGGAAATGGCGTAGAAGCATCAGGTAATGGCGTCCGACAACGGCGTTGCGGCGTACGCGAAGAACGTTGTGGCGTACGAGAACAGCGTTGAGGTGTACAGAAACGGCGTTATGGCATACAGGAGCGGTGTTGCGGTGTACGAGAACGGCGTTGTGGTGTACGGGAACGGCATTGTGGTGTACGGAACGGCATTGAGGTGTACGGAAATGGCATTGTGGTGTACGGGAATGGCATTGTGGTGTACCGGAATGGTGTTGTGGCATACGGGAATGGCGTTGTGTTGTACGGGAATGGCGTTCTGGTGTACGGGAAACAGCGTTGGTAGAATCTTATCCTTACAAACGTCAAGATGCAAGAAATCAACCAAGGCAGAAACCGTAGGTAGATGTAAAGCCGGAGCCCAAAGTGTTGCTGCGGGATGCGAACGAGGGATGATCGGTAACGGACTGGTGAATGGAAAAGTCATGGTCTTGGAAGGCAGTCGCGCAGGCGTAGCCCGAGAAACTGTCTTGGACGAAGCAGTCGTAGAAGAAGGACGGGGCTAAGATCGTTGAGGTGAAGTCGAAGCAAGTTGTAGCAGAGTACTAGACTGTGGATGAACATCAGCAGTAGTCGATAGGATGGATGAAGCCAGAGCCCATAGTGTCGATGTACTGGGCTGTGGATGGACATCAACTGAGGTTGACCGATGAGGCAAAAGCCGAAGCCCATAGTGCTGATCTGGAACAAGAACTAAACGGCTAAGGAAGAATACTCGATTAGGCAGACGTTGACCTATAGGAAACCGTAGCCCATCATGTCGAAACGGAGGACGTCTCAAGGCCCATTGTCAGTGAGAAGAAAAAGGCCTTTTGTCCGGTCCCGATAACAAACGGACGATCTGCGATGGTAGCTCTCGAAATGAAGCAGACTGCTACTAGGAGACTGTGTCTTTTGTTGTCCCAGAAGCAGTGGGGGAAGACTGCGTAACTCCAGACTTGATCTTTGTCCCAGAGCCGTCAGACAAGTCGCTGATGTTGTGATGACCTCGAAAGACCTGTCTAGGGAATCGAAAAAGCTAGAGCTGAGAAGATTAGTAGACACATTGGCTTTATTATCATTACTGGCCAGTGACCCGGCTAGACAGACTGCCAGGCGCCCAAATAATAAATTCTTCACAGGCCGCAAGCTATGCATGACATTTGAGACATATTTTGTGCCATAATTTCTTGATAAACGTCCCAAAGGACTTCTTGTAGAATATCAGACATCTGAGGTAATCCAATTGCCGATGAGAGCCATTTCTGATTGTCGTCTCTCAACAGAAAGGTTGAAAACCCCCCGATAACTGTAGAAGGAACACACGTGTCGCCTGGCAAAATTATGCCAGGTAGTATCGTCCCAGTCCAAACAGGTTACCTGCCGATAGCAAAGATGTCCTTTGCACGAAAAACAGGTCGAATGGGAATTCAAAATAGACCAAGAAAGCGGACTAGGAACGGCAACATTTGGAATTTCAGGGAATGTTTGATCAGACATTATCCAATAAAAATCTGCTAGAAGTTAACTTCAGAAAAATAACCCTAGGTTACGTCCAAATCTAGACCGAACAGGAACTCCTTCAAAACGCGTGTACATGCAGCAGTTGCAGGATAAAAAGAGGACGACTTCAAGGGGCGCATGCGCAGAGTAAACCAGCTGAGCTCCCTAAAGGGAGATAACTTTTATTCTGCAAAGGATCTCCTAAAGGAGGATATAAGGCATAGCAATAGCAGGTGTAGATTTGAGCAATAAATATACCATTGCTAGCAGTGTATTTCACCTCAATTGATGATACTTGCTGTTATTCATATAAATCCAAATATTGTTGAACACTTTTTCAGTTATTTTCGCATTTTTTGAACTATCAAAACAAATCAATGGCAGCTACATCACAGCATTAACAGCCTCCCATGAGGCTCTAGAATGCGCCAAATGAAATCTAAATTTTCCGGGGGGAGGGCATGCAGACGAATAAATAGCTTCCAACAGATAGTAGATGTGAACATCTTGGCGGTTGACCTAATGTCTGCTGAAATAGTTAGACCACTTGCACTTTAAAGTGCTAACTGGTTATCTATTTTGATACAACAGGTTCAAACTGGTCTAACTCATTCCAATGTGTTTTCAGTGATCCCATTTAGTAGGAATTCATAGCTAGCGGTCTATTTTTAGAACATTGATGCCGACTGTGCTCATCTTTTATTGGGATTCCCCTTTTAGACAAACAGCCTCTTCAAGGGAACCAACACGGCTGTCTTCCATACACTATTGTATGTCTACATTAGATCGCTATAACCAGCTATGTCAGGAAGGCCAAGTGGTCTGATGTGCCCCACCAAAGTTCTGGTCTGCTTATGTGGGCTTGAATCCCACTCCTGACTCCGTTTTTTACTGCAAGTTATTGTGGTTGTGTGTGCATCCACACTAGTGAAGTGGAATAGAAAGAACCTTGTTGGTGTGGGTTATGGTGGTGACTGATCATCTGTGGGGAGCTCGAGACTGCTTGATGCTCCATATACCAAACTCACCATATACCATGTACTAAACTCACTCCCTTATCATTACACAGACACTATAAAGACATATAAAATAAAGTGGGGCTCTGTGACACCATACTGGTATCCTATAACGTCACGCTGATGCTCTGTAACAATGGATTGACTTTCTACGACACTACATTGATGCTTAGTGCACTGCACTGGTGCAACATAAACTTGATTTACGCTCTCTGAAACTAGGTTGATGCTCTGTAACAATACTCTGTATAGTACACGGACTTCATGCATTACATCAACACTGTATTAATGGCGTTGACACTACAACACAACACTGTCACTCTATACATGTAAAAAAAAATTAAATGATTTACTAATTTTCGGGTAGTGACCGTGACCTTTGACCATTTGACCTCAATACAAATAGGGTTCCTCACCCTATGAGGTTGGGTACCAATCCAAGATATATCACACAGCTTACAAAGGTGAATAAAAGAAATGGACAGATGGACGGCTGGACAGACGGACTATGTTGGTGTGCTTATATATCTTTATTTTTCCTCAGAAGATGTCATCAGCATATATCTTTGAACACCATCTCTTCACATCTGGCAATTAAATATCAATACTGTTCCCACTACATACCTATGCAAAGATACACAAAGATGAAAAGCATTTAGTATGAATCTGTTTATTTAATAGCCATATTCATATGTATGTTCAATAAACATAACACACTCCTCAAACATTCAGACAGTGCCATTTTCTACAGTTGGCAAAATATGCAAAATCTAGTGATCATTTCGAGTTCATAAAATTGATTGACTTGAATGCACAGTGCCCAAATTATATCCAATAATTAAATACATGTAATAAATAGAGAAACAATCATGTCCAGTAGAATATTTACAGACATCATAAGGGTCAATAGACTAATTCTGCTTTCAAATGAGTTTCTTTTTTCATTGTTCTTCTCAAGTTTTGTTAAACCCTGGATGATAATTTTACATAACACGGAGTTCCAGAGGTAGGAGGAGGTGTAGTGGGTGAACCACACATTTTTTTGACAACTCCACTCACTGAATCACCTCTCATGTCCGGGACTCTTGACTCAAAAGTCTGGGTCTTGTGCAAAATAATCTTGTATGCCTAGCAATGCGAGAGATCTGAGCAGAGTGCATATAAAATTCATCATCGTTCTTCAACTGGATCAACTAAAAAAAAAAGTACTGTAATTCAATCACAGAAAATGTGATACACCGGTACCAAATCACTTTTTTGTCTTCACAATAAGTTTTATAGAAACAATATTGTATCATGGGATATCTTCCAGTTTTGACTCAGTTGATTGGTCAATTCAAATTTTCAAATGGAAATCCAGCATTTTCATTGGCTTGTAGAGAATATTTAAACAACATCCAACCAATCAGAGAGCTCCTGAAAAATCTCATTGGTAGTTCTATTATCTGATAGCAACATGTTCAACCATTCTTTGTTCTTCAATAGTGGGAGTTGACAGCTGCACTTTCTGTGATAGATTTATTAACTTACACGACCGATACCATATCACTTCTATGTAACTTTTCCATTCAGGCCGTCTGAATACATAAATAAGTAAAATAATTTAATATTCTAATCTGATACTATTGAATCAATAACATGTATATTATGCTTGATGAACTTGCCAAACAGAAACAAACGGACGACACAAAACGTCAATATAGACAAAATATAAAAAAAAAGCCTCACCCATACAAGAAGGGAGTGAGGATGGTTAACTTGTATATTACATCCGATTTATCCAGAATGGGATATTACAGCTTCATAGAAACATACTTACTACATGTACACACCACAGAGGTGTTGCTGTAGTACAGAAAACCACAATCTCGGTTTGGGGGAGGGGCACCCGAGGACAAAATGCGATGCTTTCAGGATATGAAGGATATGGGGACATTTCAACTCAACCCTACCTCTACCACTCTTACCTGTTATGACAAGGGTGTAGATGAGGCTACCGTAAATCCTCTCTCTGATAATTCAATCCCCCTAATAAAATTCAAGCACCATCCAATTTTGTGGACAAATTTCTATCAGTCCTAATAAATTTGATAAACCTCTGAAATAATTAAAATAACGAAGAAATAGTGGATTATCTGCATGATTTGGGGTAATTTAGTCAGCTTTCTGTTCTAATAACTTCGATCACTCCCGGATTTAATGGTAGGAAAATTCACTTTTTCTCATTGAATTATTAGGGGGGTTAGCATAATACTTATGGGATGGGTGATGCTTCTTTCAGGAGATCTTAAAGGGAACCAGCAACAATAGTGAAAGGCTGGTACAGGCAGCTAGCCCGTACTGTACTGTATCTGTCCGCCTGGCTTGAGAGTATAGTTCAAACACTTTATAGGATGTGTCCAAATTATAAAGCGTCAAATACAGTCGGATTTCAATTCAGTAAAGGCTGAGAATACTAGCGAATATAGATACTGCATGTCTAAGATCGTTCATATAATCGTTTTCGCCACGGTAATTGACTGTAAGCAACGGATATTATACAGATGGCAATGGAACATTATTTCCACCCTATGGTTACACACCACTGCACTATTGAGTTTTTCACAACCAGGATGGTATGTTTTCCTAAGAAAATCACACTTTACTATTAAGCTTCTACAGGCATTTTTGTCCGCCCATATAGTGTAAAACACTTTTTCTGAGTATTTTTGCATTTTCTGACCCTACAAGAAGAAATCATTGGTGCAGGAGATAGCACTAATTGATCTCCAATTAGTCTAGAATTCTAGTCATCTCCCCCCCACAGCCCATCCAGATATGGCTTCATCAGGCTGGAACAATGCTGGATATTGAAGTGAGTATCTCTTGGAGGATGCCTTTAGCTCTTGGAGGGCTATTAGATAGAATTACATTCATTATGCAATATTTTAGACAGTCAATTTCCCAGCACTATTGTCATTTCTCTCATAGTTTATGCTGTTCAAACATTTCCTGTTATCTACTCTCTGGCTGTTCTGTTAGTTTGGCTCGCTTCACTTGAACGGACGCATCTTTTCCTGACGGTGCCACGGTGAATGGTCGCTTAGTAACAGACTTGTGGAAGATACCATCGCTGATCCATACCACAGGAGCGAACAATCTCAAGGAGAAATCACTGAAACAGATAGCAAACCATAACCAATAGTCCAGTGATCAAAGTTAGTGAAGAGGCCATTTTTCTGGTACCAGGAGTTGGGATGTATCCAGTACAGTGTGATCCTAGTGCCAGCAACTGGACATTTTGGAGTTAAAATGAGTATGAGAGAAGAAGCCTAAGATTCCTAAAAGACTATGTTTTTGAAAAGCGTAGTTGGTAAAAAAAGCTGATGCAAACTTCAAACTGGTCGAAATGATACAGATTTTTTTAACATCAGACTTAATATAGTCAAGCCCATTTTGGCATAACAATGGGTCTTATTTGCATAAACCCTCATTTGCCTTAATTGTTAAGTTTTTCACAGGCATGTTTCTAGATTTTGTTGACGCGCAGGTAATATTTACAGTTCCGAACATGGATTTCTCCAGTCGCAAACTCTCCAGATGCAATCAAAAGGGGAGCTATCCGCAGAGTTGTGACCTTGAGTGCCTTTTGTCTCAGGGGATAGCTTTGGGGGGTTTCAGTGAACACGGTGAGCAAAAGCTTCACCGAATTGATCCAGTTCCCATGGATCATCTTCAAGATCATGTGGTCTTTCATGTGACTGTAAAACTTGCCATTTTGACGTTCGTACAAATCATGTGTATATAAGATGCGTTTCATTGACCGGTCGAATAAAACCAACAGAGCTATAAGCTTACGTTTGTGGCACATGGCGAGGATTTCGCCTTGCAAGGCAAGAATTATCAACTGAGATAGAGATTTTGCTCAGCCCCTCGTGAGGGGAAAATCTCCCCAAAAACTGCTCGCACACCAGGGCTACATTATATCCTGAGACAACAGGCACTTGATCTGTTAAAGTTATGTATGTATTGTCTGTAGTGTTTCGATTAAACTGGTGGGGGAGGGGGAAATAACATCACTGGACCAATATTACCCTTTCCCTAGTTGAGAAGTTAAATAAACTACAGCTGTGGAAGATGCTCAAATACATACCCAGTTTCTGTGATTGGATCTGCCTCGTTAGCACTAATTATAAACAAGGGGAAAAAGATGGAGAACAAACAGCCACTGAAAATATAAATGAAATAATATGTACTTATTATGATAACTCCACTAACAATTCAATCCCCCCTGTCGAAATTCAATCACCCCACAATTTTATGGACAAAATTCAATCGGTGGTTATAATAAATTTGACCATCCTCCAAAATCATTGAAATAACAAAAACAGGATTGAAGCATATATAATTTCACCTTGAAAAAGAGGTGTTATAAGAAATATGTGGGAATTCACTGAATCTGGATTTATCTAATCCGGGCGATATTGAATTCAAATGGATGGACACAGAGATTTAGAGAGTCTGACGACAAGTTTGACATTACGTTACTGATCATAGACATACCTAACTATGAGCGAGGGCGGAATTGCTGTCAACAGTGCGAGAGGAAGACCAAAGCCGACAAAGTATGGCCAGTTAGACTCTATACATGCCAGTCTCTTGTGGACTTCCCAGCCTAAAATACAAGTAATAACAGATTGATATTTGATAAGTGAGATCAAACCAGCAAGAAATTTAAAACATTAAAGGCTCTACCAATTACCCCCTGTGTTCTTTGCATGAAAACATACAGAGAAGCGGTGTGAAGAATTCTATGAAAAATATCATCAAATTTGATTTTTTAAAACAATTTTACAGATTTGGTGAAAAATGTATTGAAGCCGTAACCTTGACCCACAATGTCAGAGTCTGAGTATGACTAGTTAGTTGTGTCGGACATTCTATTGTAAGGTACGTTGCACGAAAATTGGGTATGACGAAATTATCATGACGTCAACAAAGGCATTACGTTTTAATTTGTAACATTTTGGCACTACATTGGAAATGTCGCCTAGAACAATCAGACTCCTACGCCATGGGTTAGCAGGTCACGGCCTTCGCCGTTTCCAAACAGTTATGGTAATAGAGGGTTTCAAGTTCGTTTTTCTTAAACTTTAACCATTCCCAAAAACAAAGATAGTGCCACGGCACTGTAGCGCTCATCTGGCTATAACTGGAGAAAGTGGCTGCGAGAAATTTTTACTGAAGAACTGCAATAGATGAGTTTCTAACTTGCGTTGTCTCCCCTGAACAAAATGGCAACATAGTCGATTTCACAGGAGGTCAAGCTGTAAATTCATGATTGTAATTGGAGGTTATGGAATAAAGGCAATTATACCAAAATATAATGTGTGATTGTCAGTAAGCTGTATAAGCAATAACCAGAACCAATTTTTATTATGTGATTGCAGTCGTTCGTCCGTCTGTCCACTTCGTGTCCGGACAGTACATTGGACAGTTTTTAACCTATGATTCCAATATTTTGTGGGTATATGCACCAGGGGGAGACATGTCGAGTACGAAATATGTGCGACTGGGTTGTTACGATGGCAATGAGATGTAACAGGACATTTTTCCAATGAAAGTAATCTCTGGTGAGGTATGGCCTAACCAAGACATACCCCCGGCATCTGTCTGCGAAGATGTAAAAGATAGTGCCACGGCACTGTAGGTCATCTGTCTGTAACTGGAGAAAGTAGCTGTGAGAAATTTTTACTAAAGAACTGCAATAGATGAGTTTCTAACTTGTGTTGTCCCCCTGAACACTATAAAATGATCCATGCAGTTATTTCCTGAGATTTTATGATAAAGTTTCATGGGAAATTCAAGATGCGGCAATATTGGATTTTCGAAATGAACCAAAAAAGGTATCTTGCACAACTGGATCACAAGGGGAACCTGTGTATCAACATCCATGCAGTAATATCCTAAGAATTCACGATAACAAAATTTCATGGGGAAATCCAAGATGGCCACCTGGTGGCCATATTGAATTTTTCAATCAGACCATATATGGTATCCTGCACAGCTAGACCCCAAGGGCAACCTCTGTACCAAATTTGAGAAAGATCCATGCAGTAGTTCCTGAGAAATCACGATAACAATGTTTCATCTGGAAATCCAAGATGGCCGCCTGGTGGCCATATTGGATTTTTCAATCAGACTACAAATTGTATCTTGCGCAACTAGACCCCAAGGGGAACCTCTGTACCAAATTTGAGAACGATCCATGCAGTAGTTCCTGAGAAATCGCGATAATGTTTCATCTGGAAATCCAAGATGGCCGCCTGGTGGTCATATTGGATTTTTCAATCAGACCGCAAATTGTATCTTGCGCAGCTAGACCCCAAGGGGAACCTGCGTATCAAATTTGAGAAAGATCCATGCGGTTCTTCCTGATAAATCACGATAACGAAGTTTCATAGGGAAATCCAAGATGGCCGCCTGGTGGCCATATTGGATGTTCGAATCAGAGCAGAAAAGGTATCTTGCACAACTAGACCCCCAAGAGGAACCTGTGTACCAAATTTGAGAAAGATCCATGCAGTAGTTAACGAAAAATAATGATGACAAGATTTCACTGGCAAATTCAAGATGGCCGCCTTGTGGCCATATTGGATTTTTCAATCCGACCACAAATTGTATCTTGCACAACTAGATCCCAAGGGGAACCTCTGTACCAAATTTGAGAAAGACCCATGCAGTACTTCCTGAGAAATCGAGATAACAATGTTTCATCTCGAAATCCAAGATGGCCGCCTGGTGGCCATATTGGATTTCTGAATCAGACCACAAAAGTATCTTGCACAACTAGACACTAAGGGGAACCTGTGTATCAAATTTGAGAAAGATCCATGCAGTACTTCCTCATAAATCACGATAACGAAGTTTCATAGGGAAATCCAAGATGGCCGCCTGGTGGCCATATTGGATGTTCGAATCAGAGCAGAAAAGGTATCTTGCACAACTAGACCCCAAGGGGAACCTGTGTACCAAATTTGAGGAAGATCCACAAAGTAGTTCCTGAGAAATTGCAATAACAATGTTTCATGGGGAAATCCAAGATGGCCGCCTGGTGGCCATATTGGATTTGTGAATCAGACCACAACAGGTATCTTGCACAACTAGACCCCAAGGGGAACCTGTGTACCAAATTTGAGAAAGATCTATGCAGTAGTTCCTGAGAAATCGCGATAACAATGTTTCAATGGCAAATTCAAGATGGCCGCCATGGCGGCCATATTTAAAATCGTATCGACACGCATGAACCAATTCTGGTGTACTCATTGGGGGGAACATGCATGCCAAGTTTCAGCTTAATCGGCCAAGCGGTTTCAGAGAAGAAGATGTTTACGCACAACGCACGACGGACGACGCACGACGGACAGTCAGGCCATGACATAAGCCCATCGGGCCTTCGGCCCAGATGAGCTAAAAATTGCTATTAAATGTCAAATAAAACATCTTTCAACTATTTAGCATTAAAAAAGTATGGTATGTGGGGGCCATTTGGTAGAACCTTTAAACACCTGTCTTAATGGTAGAACAATGTACAGGCAAGCTTGTTCCCTCGACATGAGAAGATTCTTTAACACTCCTCTCCTCACCACTGGTCTGGTGAGAGTGCAGTTTGCTTGGAAATTCTAAGTGAATTAACTTAAAAAAGTATTGTGTGCATATATACTATCTGCCTTGAACTTTAGCAGTTGAGACGGCAGTTAGCTCCAAAATGTCAAGTCTATGAGGCATTTAAAGATACAGTGAAACCTGTGAATACGGTCCCCTGGGTAAACTGACCAAGCACTAAATACTGAGATTCACATTATCTTGGGTCTTAATACTAAAATTTAAGGTATTTTGAAACTTGATAAACCAGAACTGTCAAAACTGACACTATAACCCGGTCCCAAGCATGGTCAGTTTGCAAAGGTTTCACTGTATTATGTAACAGGAGTACATGTAACTTGCAGTTTGATGATGAACTGCTTGATACTAACCCATGTTAAACCATTTATACTCGAATGCATAGAGGGAGTACAGCATACACATATGGACAAGGCCCACTAGCTGTCCCACTCCTCGAATAGGTAAAAAACTGGCCAGCATACCCTGAAAATATAAACCAGAAAGTATTAATATGGTGACATTGATGCCATATTGTTTATATAACACGTGATGAAGTTGAAATTTACTGCCCAAAGTCTACTTCATGAAAGTGAAGTAGAAATTTAACTGTTTAGATTAGAAAGTTAACCTATTTACGAGCACTGAACATCACCATTTTACCATCAGGTTTGATGAACCAAACCATTTGCCCACTCTAATGCATCTTTCTCAAGCAAGAAGAGTCTTTACATAAAGTTCCACTCCTCACCTTGCAGAATTATGTTCGGTATATAGACCATAATCAATTGCTGCCTCATAAAGGTATGTAGCTCTCATTTTCGGAATAAATTTTATCTGGCTCATGTGATGCTGCCAAGTCGAAAGCTAGTGATGGGGTTTTGTTATGACTCCTTTTTCCTTGAAAGAGACAGGAAGGAGGGGATAACTCATAGTCCATGCAACTTCAAAGCATCACAGTTGAGGCGAGTCTTTTTTTCCATAGCATAGTGTGCATATGTGAGAAGGGTGTAATGTAGCTTGCAGAAGGACCTGCTTTGTCTCAAGAAGATGACTCTAGTTGGTCGGTAACAAAATGAAACAATGTAATAAATTAATGCAAATCTATATTATAGAAATAGACAAACTTCCGAGCTGTACCATACTCCATGTAAACATTTTGAGTGCACTAGCTTTAGACTCTCATGCCCAAGCCTTTATAAGCAACATAATACACATAGAGCGGGTGACGTTCTGGGTGAGTGAGTGAATATGATTTAATGTCGCTTTCAACTATATTTCAGTCATATCACGACGTTGGGTCCTATTCCTTTTCACACCCGGGAACCACACGCATGGGGTTCTATTCTTTTTCACACCTCGGGAACCCCATGGGTGCCTCAGTTAGTCGCCTCTTACGACAAGCTGTCTGAGGAGCTGAGGCCTATTCTTACCATGACCTGCGGTGTGCACAGGGTGAAGTTCTGACATTCTCTGTAATGTAACATCAGAATGTCACCCGCTCTATATGCATTATGTCGCCGTTCTTCAAGACTCCATGGAAATAAGTAAACAATTACAGCCATTTTTGTGTATATCTCTATGTAACATTCGGTCATCCATGGAAACAGATAAACAATTGGACAATCTGTATATTTATTAGCAATTTTATGAAATTCAACAGATCACTTGATAAGAGTTGAAAGCTTGTGCATTCAATATGTTTACGTGGAGTACAGCTCAGAAGTTTGTCTATTTCTATAATCAACATATGAGACTGAAACAGTATATTATAAATATTGTTGCATTGGGATTTTGGATTGCAGCAGAACAAACCAACATACCTGTATGAGAAACAGAGACTGAAGAAGAACACTAAACAAGAGATCAGCTATCACTTTACTGATACTAGGCAGTTGTGGTCGACCACGGGACTTTCTGTATGCAGCATCAGCTATATCCTAAGATCAACAGTTCATTCAAAAATAATTTGATCAATTAATCTACGAATTTTAGCATTTTTATCAGACAAGTTGTTAAAGTTTGTACAGAAATGAAGAACATAATTTGAAAGATGTACAAAGAGATGGTGTATAGCAATGCTGAGCTGCCAGACCGCTAAAACTCAACTGCCATGTGGCTAGGCAAATAATGGCGGATGCGAGGCATGATATAAGATGCCAGCAATTGCTAGGCATGTGGTACTGAAAATCACCATCATTTTCATGATCTCAAAGTAAACTGTAATTTGAGATGTATATGTAATATTGGGAGTGCCTTCGGAGTTGAGACATAAATTTATGTACCGTAATCCAAATCCAAGTCAAACTTCATAGGTTTATTGTAGGTGAATCCATTTCTTTTATATACTGGGAAGACCATAATGCAGTCTATATGAGTTAAAGAAAGAGACTCACACTCACAGCAAAGAGAATAGTTACGGGTAAGGTGAGTTAAAGGTGAAATGCAAAGGTTTTCAAATTTTCCTTTTTATATTCTTCATGGGCTAGCTAATGATGGAAATATCAGCCTACGTATTTCGTTTGGTTTTATTTGAAGTATTTTGTCTCCTGGTAGCTTTTGAAAAGTGCTTCAAAGTTGTTATGTTAAGCCCGGCCAATTTGAGAAATGAAATCCGCATCACTTATCTGCTACTGTTTGACGCTGTTTTGTGACATCACATCAGACCACCTGGCCGAGCGTCAATACTTGTAATGTTCAGTCTCCGGGCGGCTGGTCTGACGTGACATCACAATCAAAGGAAGATAAGCGATGACGTTTTGCAAATCTGAATTTAGCTGTGCTAGGAGTACCAACTATTAAAAAGATTCTAACAGACAAGATATGAAAATTTCACCAAGTGAAGTAGATAGACTGGTATTTCTATCATTATTCAACCTATATAAAATGTAAAAAGGAGAATATAAAAACCTTTGCATTTCACCTTTAATGAAGTCATCCGAACATTTCAAGATCATTGAATGAAGGTTCACCAAAGTACTCTTACCTGAAACCAGAAACTGTTCACAATTTTGCTCAGCACAAACAATGGAAGAATCCAGAGGGCGCTGAATGTCCAAGAGAGGATGGGGTGAATCCATGACCAGGCCAAGCTATGGGAGACTGATCCACCTAGCAACAAAGTATCAGTCGGCGGTAAAGAATCATGTTATATTAACCTGCAGAACAGTGTAAAATATGCTAGTATGTGCCTTCGCTGGTATATTGCCCACTACAGATGTAGGACAGGCTGCATTGAGATTGTAATGCAGACAAGAACTTCCCAGACCCAGACAGTGAAGCTGTATGTGTAAACTTCCCAGACCCAGACAGTGAAACTGTATGTGTAAACTTCCCAGACCCAGACAGTGAAGCTGTATGTGTAAACTTCCCAGACCCAGACAGTGAAGCTGTATGTGCAAACTTCCCAGGCCCAGACAGCGAGCTGTATGTGTAAACTTCCCAGACCCAGTCAGTGAAGCTGTATGTGTAAAATCGGAACATTAATGTTGTATACAATGTGGAAAAGAAAAATGGTTGGTCAGCTGAATATATCTGCGCAGAAAATAATTTCCTGTGACTAAATGATTATAGGCTAACTGAGACTGAAACTTACCAAACAGGAGTTCTGTGAACCACTGTAAGCCAGGCAATAAGATATTGTTGAAGATAATTATACTCATCTGAGGTGAACAGAAAAAATAGTTTATAGTTACTCATAAGAATTTGGTATCTTTTCATCATGTATTCATATTTCTGTATGCATAAACATAGAATCTAAGAGTAAATCTGCTGATAGGCTGACTGGCCTTGATGCACTATGCAGACCTGTAGACTAGTATTACAGAATGATCAGAACGAATACATCACAAAAGAAAGAAAGAAAAGTAAAAGGCTCATTATACAATATGTAATCTATGAGGAGGATTTGAATTGAGGATAAGATGAGCAAAGTTATGATTAGGTGGGTATAATGAGGATCAAGTGAGTGAAGTAAGAATCAGGTGAATAGAGAGGATTTAGTGACTGAAGAGAGGATAAGGTGGGTAAACTAAGGATTAGGTGAGCGACGTGAAGGTCACGACATTAAAGTGAGGTCCAGGTTGGAGTAAAGCGACTAAAGATCAGGTGAGCAGAGTGAGGATAAGGTAAGTTAAGTGATATTCAAGTAAATGAAGTGAGGATCAGGCGAGCAGATTGACGTGAGGGTGAGTTAAGTGATATTCAAGTACGGTTAATGAAGTGAGGATCGGGTGAGCAGAGTGAGGTGAGAGTGAGTTAAGTGATATTCAAGTAAATGAAGTGAGGATCAGGTGAGCAGAGTGAGGTCAGGTTGAGTTAAGTGATATTCAAGTAAATGAAGTGAGGATCAGGTGAGCAGAGTGAGGTCAGGGTAAGTTAAGTGATATTCAAGTGAATGAAGCGAGGATCAGGTGAGCAGAGTGAGGTCAGGGTGAGTTATTAAAGCAATATTCAAGTAATTGAAGTGGGGATCAGGCGAGCAGAGTGATGTCAGGGTGAGTTAAGTGATATTCAAGTAAATGAAGTGGGGATCAGGCGAGCAGAGTGAGGTCAGGTTGAGTTAAGTGATATTCAAGTAATGAAGTGAGGATCGGGTGAGCAGAGTGAGGTCAGGGTGAGTTAAGTGATATTCAAGTAAATGAAGTGGGGATCAGGCGAGCAGAGTGAGGTCAGGGTGAGTTAAGTGATATTCAAGTAAATGAAGTGGGGATCAGGCGAGCAGAGTGAGGTCAGGGTGAGTTAAGTGATATTCAAGTAAATGAAGTGGGGATCAGGCGAGCAGAGTGAGGTCAGGGTGAGCGAAGTGAAGCTCAGGTGAGTGAAGTGAGAATGAGGTGAATGAAGTGAAGCTCAGGTGAGTCAAGTGAGTATCAGGGGAGTAAAGTGAGGATGAAGTGAATTAAGCCAGGAACAAATGAGTGAAGTGATTGCCATGTGAGTAGAGTGAGTGTCAGTCATATAGCGAGATAAGAAAGAATCAGACAATCACAGTGATGGTCAGATGAGAACAGGTGAGGGCCAGGTGGGCAAACGAGGAGTAAGGTGACAGGTAAATGATCATTACCAAGTTAGCAATGTGTTTAGCATGTGAATAAAGTCATTGCCAGGTGAGCAAAGTAATTAGCAGGTGAGTGAATGAAAGAACAGGTGAACACATTGATAATCCTGGTGAGTGAAGTGACTGAAACCTGAGGAAAGTACATGTAATTGTCAGGTCACTGGTGAGAATTGTTAGCAGGTGAGAAAAGTAATTAGCAGGCGAGTGAATGAAAGAACAGGTGAACACATTGATAATCCTGGTGAGTGAAGTGACTGAAACCTGAGGAAAGTACATGTAATTGTCAGGTCACTGGTGAGAATTGTTAGCAGGTGAGAAAAGTAATTAGCAGATGAGCAATGTAATTTATATGATTCCAGATGATCAAAGTGATTGCCAGGTGAGCAAAGTAATTACAGGTAAGGAAAGTGGTTTTGAGTACTGGTCAGGTGAGCAAACTGAGGGTCAGTTGATCGATGTGATTATGGTAATCCCTCCAATAATTCAATTACAGGAAGTGAATTTTCCCACCATAAATCTGGGCGTGATCAAATTTATTAGAACAGGAAATTGACAAAATGGTTCAAAATCATGCATATAATCCATTATTTCTTTGTTATTTCAATTATTTAAATGAGGGTGATCAAATTTATTAGATTATCACCGATTGAATTTTGTCTCCAAAACTGGGGTGATTGAATTTTGATAGGGTGATTGAATTATTAGAGGGATTATCATACCAGATGAGTGATTTAGAGATGAGTAAAATTAGGGGTGTCATTATCTCACACACACACCTACCCAGCATACGCCTCCGTTCCAGGCACAGCACTGAAATATCCTCTGCATCATCCGGGGTTCCCTGATGTACAAAACAGTGAAACATAAATGACAATTTCAATGTTAGTTGGATATGAAGAAACATTTGGCAAGAATCTCATGGAAAGTGTCATCATAAATAGAGCCTAGGTTAAAGATAATTAATTATTGCTTTAGAATAAAGTATTCTTGCAGCAAAAAAAAAAATAGTTACCGATTGTCTGCGGGTGATTGATGAACATGTCCGGTCCTCGGATTGGCAGTATTTTTTGTACATGTCTATCTGAGCGAAGATAAACCGCCCAAGAATTTCAAGGGTAGAGATAGTCTTGTGAGTCAGCATGCGGCTATGAAATTATATTTTAGTATTTTTTCAACGCGTGAAGCCTTCTTTGTCTACATGCTCATGAAAAAATGACTTTGATGTGAAATTATAATAAAATGACTAATGAGGTTGAACTCCGTAACTCCTGATAATCAAGCAATTCATGTTGACAAGGTAATATGCTATAACTTTACAATCATCTGTTCTATCATTCTCACTTTGCAGTTACCGTAATGATTGTATTCATTTGGTCTTCAAACTCCTCCAAACTGAGATCAGTATCAGTTTCTCCGCTCGAATTGCTTTCAGAATCGAAGCTCGAAGCTTATCAGCAATGCTATTCCCATATATTCTGCCATGTGACCTCACTTGTGATGTCAGGGTGGATAAATTTCGAGCAAAATGAAACTGAACTTTTATATAATAAGTTACCTGATGTCAACACAGGAATGTAAGCTTATTAATGTTAGGTTAAAAACTAACCGATCCTTCTGGACATCTTTGTGTTTCATCCGGTCAGCCCGTCTCTGTGCAAGAACAGTTTGTGGTTCAGAAGCTTTCTTACTGGATCCCTGGCTGTCTGGTTGATCATCCATCTTGTATATTTTCAGAGTACCCAGTATGGAATCCCTGAAGCCTCGTATCACCCCGGCGGACACCTCTCTCAAGGGGTTCGTCATGATTCCAGTCAGATCTAGCTCCTGCTTCTCTTGGCTATACTTTGTCCAACACCATTTGCCTCCCTTTCCACAGAGTAGCGTGACCGAAACAGCCAACCATCAATAGCTCAAACGCTGATGTTGTCCTAAATGAAACAATTGAAACGATGGGAACGGTCAGTTAAAATAATGAAAACATGACTCATGTATTCATGTAACGTGGTCTGAAATAAAGATTTGGCCTATTTTTGATGATAAAGGGGCATAACTGTAGAAGCAAAAAATCATGGGAAGTAGAAAAATCACATCCACATCTAAAAAGGTGAAATGCAAAGGTTTTCAAATTTTCATTTCTCTATTCTTTGTGGGCTAGTTAATGATGGAAATATCAGCCTATGTACTTCGTTTGGTTTTATTTGAGGTATTTTGTCTCTTGGTAGCTTTTGAAAAGTGCTTCAAAGTTGGCATCTCAAGCCCCACCAAATTGAGAAATGAAATCTGCATCTGCATCAGATCACCTGACCGAGCATCAATACTAGTAACGTCTCCGGGCGGCTGGTCTGACGTGACGTCACAATCAATGAAAGATAAGCGATGACGTTTGCAAATCTGAATTCAGCCATGCTATGAGTACCAACTTTTAAAAAGATTTTAGCAGACAAGATAATTTAAATTTAACTAAGTGAAGTAGATAGACTGGTATTTCTATCATTATTCAACCTACATGTATATAAAATGTAAAAAGGAGACTCTAAAAACCTTTGCATTTCACATTTAATATACGGTACTGGTAATTTGTACCAAGTTGTGAAAGTATGGGATCAAAATTCTAGACCCGTAGCCATGTTCATGAAAGTATTATCTATGATAAAGGATACAAGTTTTGACAGAATTGAGTGAATTGATCATGGCCTAGTTACAGACAGAGAGAGAGATGGTTTATTGCTCATTTTTGCCCGAAGGCTAAAGGCACCACATAAAAGCGTACATACAGCCTGATACAGGACATATAAAAAGTACAATCAATACATAAAAACAATACACACAGGACATATAAAAAGTACAAGCAATACATAAAAACAATACGATCAAAGACTATTCACTGATACATAGGATAACGGCACCATACAATTACAAGAAACAAACAAACATGGTGTATACATATACATACAGAACATAACAGGGTTGTTGGGCTTGGGAGCCAACAACTTCATTGACAGGGGAGACCCCAGTGATATGGGTAAGAATAATGATGAGTCGGCAATGCGTTACTACAGCTTTACAGAACATACATGGACAAATTTTGCCACGGCATTTACTATTGGCTGCGATTTCGAGGTCATTAACATAGTAAGTAAATGGGCATTAGATAGTTGAGTATATGTATCACTGGGCATAAGAGGTTGTATGGTGTTGAACAAGATATCTCTCTCAGTTTTGAATCTTTTACATTCCAAAAGAAAATGTTGCTCATCTTCGAGCACTTGGCAAAAAGTACAGAGTCTTTGTACGCCCCCTTTCGATTTGTAGTTTATGTGCACTTACATTTACGAGAAAAGCTAACAGATAGAAGTGCAGACGGATGGATGGACAACACCATAAAGGTTCTACCACACCACGATACTTTTTGCAATTGAGCTTTTGAGTTTTCTACCCGAGAACAATTTTAACTAAAAAACTCCAATCAGTGGGGCTATTTAAAGATACAAGAAATCCCCCCCCCCCAAAAAAACAACAAAAGTAAATTGAGCTGGGCATGCTGTTGAGTTGTGTCAACTTATCATATACTCTTTGGGCTTCTCTCTTTACTGAGAACCTTAATTTACTCAAACTTGTTATTACAGGTGAACTGTAAAGCTTTTAATTTTATTATATAATGTTGCTTACATACATCTTGTGTTATGTGATATAACTGTTATACGATTTTGGGGTGAATATATTTTGCTAAATTGTACAAATAACAGTGAAGTTCTTCTGTTAAAAATCCATATTGAAAACTTGCATCGCTTATCTCTCTTTGCTTGTAGAACATTACGACGTTATAGACGTCTCCTTCATTCAAGTTTTAGTTAACGTATCATCTTATATGACATCATGCTACGTTGAATCAACGAGGACTACATTACATTCCAAAAACAATGGGAGGCAATCAACATTTGACGTTTTCAAAAGTTGTGGCACCAGTTTTCTGGTGGCATAACATTTGACTTATATATACTCGGAAGAAGAAAATAATCCACAGAACTATTACCACACATAAACAACCATAACTACAAAGGCCTTGATTTCTGGCATTTTAGCAGAACATTAGAAAGCTTTGCAGTTCACCTTCAATCAGTAAAATTGTTTGAATGGCACGATCAAGCTATTCATCCTTTTGTTAGGATTGTGAAGACTGTGTTTGCCCGCCGATTGTTGTGCAGTCTGATAAATTGCAATCAGGAAATGTTACGTCAGCGATCCGATGACCAATGATTTGACCTTTGACAAAACCTCTTTGACATGTTTTGGCGGAAGATACGTCATCTACGAGGTCCCCGAACAACACAAATGAGTGGAACGAGTTGAAAAATCTGAAACCATATAGCCTTGAACCGAAACGCAAAGAAAACGCAATCATATTTTTCGTCAAAGGGCTTTCGAGTGCGCCGAAGTAAGCAATATCATAAGGACTGATATTAATAGAATGAACAACTGTAGAAATCCTTCTTTCTAAAACCCTGTGAATCGTCTGTAATCCTTGAAACATTTTATAGACCCGCTCTTCCACTTTCCCGGGAAGGAAAACAATGAGGTGCTTGACGGGTGTCACATGCCTGTGTTACACAGTACGCCGAGTCGACACGCAGAATGTAATTTTCTTATGTCAGCTACCCGACCCCCCAATTGTTTTCACCTGAACAGGTATCAGAGTTACTTCTCTTGCTTTGAAGTTCTCTTTGAACACCTGACTTCCGCTCTGCTAAAATTTGCAGTTTTGATGGCGATTTCCTGTTTTAAGCTCGGTGCATGTGGAACCTCTTTTACTAGTTGTGATCATTTGGCTTGTTGTACACTTGGTTTAAACAATATTTATTCAATCAAGTGAATTGGGAGCACGTTAAGACAAGCTTATTATCGCGTCTCCCACGTGCAGAAGTACATAAATAAAATACATAATTGATAGAAAAAGATGAACTTCTAGGAGAGAGAGAAAACAAAAGAATTAATATAAAAAAAAAGAAAAAAGAAAAAAGAAAAAAACCTCTTGAGAACCGATAAACTTTATAATGATAATGGATAGAGGATAAGAGATACTCCGGGTGCTGATTACAAAGATACAATGGTCGAAAGCCTGTTCAGTCGCTATCAAAATGAAATAGACAATGTTTCTAATGTTAGGTCACTTGTGATTCACCCAAATCGATTGGTTTCTGTGATGTAATGGCCTAAATATGATTGTATATTAATATTTGTATATGTATCTTTGCGGTCATCACCAATTAATAATTGTTTAGAAGGCGGAATTCCTGTTATATTATAAATAGTAGAAAGGTTATTGAGCAAAATGGTTCTTTGGTTATAGAATAACGGACAGCTGAAGAAAAAATGATCGACTGATTCATCAGGATGTCCACACATGCACTGTGTAGTGTCTGATAGAAAATTATTAAACAAATGACTTTTGAGGTTACTACATCCGTTTCGCAGTCGACAAAGGAGAATGTTCTCTTTACGAGGGCATGTGTAATACCATGAACGCGGAAGGGAGGTGTTTGACATATTCTTAAGTTTGCGTTTAAACACAGGAAGAGTTAGAGAATTTGTGACGGAGGCAGGTAGACTGTTCCAGTCGCGAATCGTTGCAGGAAAGAATGAGCCCCGAAATAATTCAGTGCGACATCTATATGGTGTAAACAGATTTGAGTTGCACATATTATGGGGATTTCGATTAGAAGTAATCGCGGGGAGATGTTCCATGAGTGGCAATGTAGCTGAACCATTGACTATTCGGTACAACATCACAAGTCTATGGGTGCGTCGTCTCGCGGAGAGTTTTTCAAAACCTGCTTCCATAAACAACTTTTCAGAACTGACACTTCGAGTAAGACCCGTTATAGTTCTTAGTGCATCTTTCTGTATGTTTTCTAATCTGATTATTTTATTTTGGTGAAGGTTATCCCAGACATCAGCATATTCCAAGCTCGGACGTATGAAACTTTTATACATAATTTCAAGACACTTCCGGTCTAAAATATATTTCAAACCTTTAAAGATAGAGAGTTTCTTTTGCGCTTGGGTTATCAAATTTTCAACATGGTCGTTCCAATTCCCCTTATTGTTGAGAGTCACTCCAAGGTGCTTGTGGCTAAGGGATGGTTTTATATTCGAATTTTCGAACAAAATTGGGAAGGAGCTTGGCAGATGTCGAAGAGAAGCTAGAATAGATACTGTTTTGGTGGCATTAAAATCTATGAGCCATGTTCTCGCCCATTGAGAAATTGTTTCAAGATCACTATTGATAGAGTTAATTTGGGCATATAGATTTTCAGAAATTATGTACAAGCAAGTGTCGTCAGCAAACAAACGAATGTTGTTTAAAATGTTACCAGGCAAGTCGTTGATAAATATTAAAAACAAAAGAGGGCCAAGGACTGAGCCTTGGGGTACTCCAGCCTGAAGACGTAGTATACTAGATTCCTGACCCTGAATCACGACCCGCTGACAACGATTTTGCAGGTAACTTTCAAACCAAAGTAAAAGACTCCCAGTGATTCCAAATTGTTTGAGTTTCTGAATCAAGCCGCGGTGCCATACTCTGTCGAATGCCTTTGATATGTCGAAAAAAAGGAAGAGAACCTCCTTTTGTTCGTCTAAAGCTTTTGTTAAATGGAAATAAATGTCGAGTAATTGGGTTACAGTAGAGTGGGACGGAAGAAAACCAGACTGATGTGGGGTTATATCGTGCCTAATATAATTATACACGTATTTGAACACGACTCTCTCCATGACCTTACTCAGACAGCTTAACAATGATATTGGACGATAGTTGCATGGCAAGTGATGATCACCTTTCTTGAATAGTGGGGTTACATTGGCTAACTTCCAATCAGTAGGGAATTTTGATGTTTTCAAGGAATGGTTGAAAAAACGAGCTAGGATTGGCGATAGTACACTTTTAGCTTCGTGAAGACATTTTGGACTTACTTTGTCAGGACCTATAGCCTTAGATGTATCAATAGTAGAAAGTATATCAAAAACATCGGTTATTGTTATGGACAGGCTCGCCATTTTGTTTTCAGTGGAAATGGATAGGGGAGGCAACAGCGCGTTGGATTCATCAATGTTTGTAATGTTGGAGAAATAGGTATTCAAAATATCTGCCTTTTCATTACATTCATATGCGAAAGATTCGTCACTTCTCTTAAGAGGCAGAATTGCGTTGAAATTGGAGTTATCATTTTTAAGGAAAGATTTGCGTAGTTTCCACCAATATTTGGAACTCACCTGACCGGACTTGTACACTTGAATGGTAAATGTTATTATGATCTCGTGGCTTCCCTGTTTACGTGAGTACCTTTATTTATTTGTTACGACCAAAAAAAAAATTAAACTTGACAATCCTACTTTTGTAGCCCAATTGCACAGACAGGAATCTCATCAATTTGAAACATTGTTCTGGAGCAAGATTTCTACATCAGCACTTGGCTTTATTACCAATGTGACTGTGCAGCCCAATCAAACATGCAAATATTAAATGTCAGTCACTGATTGTATAATTTTTGAATACCATTTATACGGAACAATATTCACTGCATTATTCATGAGTTATTACACAAAAATTACTTACTAACTCTAATCAGTGGAGCGATTTGAATACACAATAAAATGAAAGTGAAACATAAAAAAACCCATAGGAAATCGTTATCCTTTGACCTGGTGTTGAAAACTGGACTCTCTCTAAAGTTATAAGTAAATTATTTGAAAAAAAAATAGTACATTCAACGTCTTGGCTGTTAAGGCACGGAATTGGCAGGAGTAGTACTGACTAGATGTGACAGGCTGTTCACTGTTTGGTGTGAACAACAATGACAGAGGTCCCACAGTACAGCTAGTTGTCTTCTTGTCTGGTTTGTATTTTGTTGTTGTTGTTCTCCTCTTCATTCGGAAAAACTCGTGAATTCCCGGAAAAAATGGTTATCTTCAAATTGCCGAATTGTGAAAAAAACGGAACGCGGTAATCTTGTAGTTAATTTGATGGATGATTCTGATCACAATTGTCTGGTCTGAAAGATATTTGATGGTAGATGCATGCGTATATTTTCATTAAATTAAGAACATTAAAATTAATAAATATTATTCCCATCTTTGTGACGTTTATACTCAAATAAAGTCATTCCCTCGGATGTGTATAGGCCAAGTGTATATGTAGGTCTGACACCTGGTGTAGATTGTATTTTTATGTCATATTCAATTCAGTTTTATTGTACATATACGCTCACAATGGAGCAGAATTCATACAAACTTTAAAATCAAACACACAATAATACAATAATGCGTAACAGGCTGTTGAGATACAAGTGATTAAATGAGTATTCACTATTATGACTAGTATAATATAGGCAAACCTTTATATTCCATACAGATACCAATAACATATAGCAGAGCACATAGACATTAATCCAAACCGCAACTCACTGTGCTTCGAGCGAGTATGCAGATGCACATTATAAAATAGAGCAAGGCTGTCAAATGGAGATCAGCTATAGAAAGATAAAAATGTAGTATGCGTAATTCGGACTTTAGTAAAACAGAATTTATATACAATAACCACTGGTCCAATACTGAATAGGTAGGTCAACTGGATAGGTAGCTGGTTCTAGTTTAGTCCAACATGCAACCCCTACTTGCTAGTCAATAAAATAGCATGTAGGGCTGCATGTCGGACTAGTTCTAGTTCTGGGTCATCTTCATATGTTTATGAAGCAAAATAGAAAGTATTTTCGCCCAGGTTAAAAGTTTGCAAAAATATATCCTGTTAAGAGTCAATTACAGTTCAGTCAAGCGGAACATCGCTGCAACCACACCTCATGGGGCTAAAATTCCTGGCTGAAATGCGCCACGTCCTTTATGGCCAAGTCCGCAGGTCCGAATTTCCCCCTTCCAAGTCCAATTTTTATGAACAACCCTTGGCGTATTGGCCGTCAGAAAAATTTATCCGAGAGAGAATCATCATTTTATGCTTTGTTATAGAATACGATGGAACAAGACAACGGATCTGAAACAAAACGACAACACGATTGCAGCGATGGAGATGAAAGAGATGGAGGTAAGTGTGACAGATCATTCATTCGGCTTTTCTTATTTTCTTTCTTGAATTGATTATGACAATAATATGTTTCTGCAAAATCAACGCACAACAACAACAACAGCAGCGCTGTGAAATTAGATTAAAGACAGTCACCCAAAATTTAAATTTTAAATTAATTAATGAATGAAACGTGCACGTCTTGGGGGAAGTTGAATACCAACTGAACTCAAATCGACCTTTTATATTTGAGCCACATGGTGATATTTGTACTATTTTTAATTGTCCACATATAAATAAACCTCATACTAGTAGGCCTAGCCATAGCTCTGGTTTAGCCTTGTTCCATACTACGTGAGAACAACGCTATGGTTGTAAACCAGTCACCAGATGGAGTTGTTGGGAAAATGCTGTACGGGCAATATTTGCCGAACCAATTGACCATAACCAATAAAATAATTCGATTCTATGTCCACTTACCTTTCATAAAAACGTCTTGTTTATCAGCGACGGTCCATTTTTAGCTTGGCGAGAGATCTAAACTCGGACGAGGGGGGTAAAACTGTCCACATCGCCGCCATCTTGCATCGATCAGAACGCTGATTACGCGCCACAACAACTTGCGATAAACACTACACGCACAACGGCGATGCGGACAGTTTTACCCCCCTCTCCGTGTTTAGACGTCTTGTAAAACTAAAAATGGACAGTCGCTGATAAACAAGGTGTTTTTATGAAAGGTAAGTGGACATAGAATCGAATTATTTTATTGGTTATGGTCAATTGGTTCGGCAAATATTGCCCGTACAGCATTTTCCCAACAACTCCATCTGGTGACTGGTTTACAACCATAGCGTTGTTCCCACGTAGTATAGAACAAGGCTATACCAGAGCTAGCCTAGCCACAACTGTTTCTATCAATAATGCCTTCGGATGATAGTCACAAATGGCATTCATTGATCTCTGTGTGTAATAACCCGTACCGTATAAAAGTTCATTTTGATGCTCCTTACCTGTTATTTTGGGAAGCTAATTCCTTCTTTTCCACGCTTTGCTTTTATTAAAGTTTCCAGCGCTGGTGATCAGCTGTACACGAGCCTTTTTCACATCGACCCTGACCTTCCCCATGTTACGGTAGATGCCATATTGTGTGTATTTGGGCCACTACGCATGCGCAGTTACACAATATGGCATCTACCATAACGTGGGGAAGGTCAGGGTCGATGTGAAAATGGCTCGTGTACAGCTGATCACCAGCGCCGGAAACTTTAATAAAAGCGACAAGCGTGGGAAAGAAGGAATTAGCTTCCCGAAAATAACAGGTAAGGAGCATCAAAATGAACTTTTATACGGTACGGGTTATAGCACACGGAGATCAATGAACGCCATTTGTGACTATCATCCGAAGGCATTATTGATAGGAACAGCTGTGGCTAATAGTAGGCCTAAGGCCCCATAAAAAATGCCTTGTTTCCCATCACTGACTTTTCAAAAAGTCGGACGGGCGGTCCTTTTTTATTTTCGGAAGGGCATAGGAATGGTTCAGTTCATTCAAGAATCCACTGATATTAAGATAGTGATAGTGTCTAATTTGGTCCGAAAATGGTATACATGTATATACAATTCATTTTAAAGTTTCATTTTGTACACAGTCTTGCTACATTCATGACATTGGATAAATCGGCAGAAATTCCATGGCGTTTGTATTTCCATTCTCACCTCCTGCATATTGCTATATGTGAGGTCATCTCCTTCTGATTTTGTAGTCACAAACTCTCCATTCCTACATGTATGCAGGTAGACAGAACTCGAAAGATGGTATTGATAAAATCTGAATCATTGTGATCTGAAAGACAAAACTTGGGGTGTTTTATTCCAGCAGGAAACAATAAGCTGTGCATTTTTACAAGCAAGCTACGAGAAACAAATTAATTAACAGTGGCCTTATTGTAGATAAGTTTATTTTATTTTTTGGGAGTTAATTGTTCCATTTACTGTGAAATCTGCTAAATGTGTATTGTCACCGAATACGTAGGGGGGGGAAAAACCCCCCCAAAAAACCACATCAGTGACTAGGAAAACCTAGTTATATATTTATGGGCGTTTTTCCGCATTTTTTCATCTTAAGGATGTCCGTTGGTGGTAAATCAAAGTAATTAAGTTTTTGAATAATGTGTGTTGTTGCTTTCATAATTGTGTGATATGAGGAAAAACAAAGAAAAAAATATAGGTTGGTGTGCATTTCTTAGCTGTAGGCAACGTTACTTAAGTGGACTGACCCATGCTTAATTTGATAACCCAGAAATCATAG